>JAAMXU010007161.1:0-32776 GCA_019693545.1 Chaetoceros muelleri | reverse complement strand
TTCGGCTGTAGATGCGCATGTAGGAGAGCACTTGTTCCGAAATGCAATCACTGGTCCTGTATGCAAGGGAACTACTCGCATTTTGGTGACTCATCATGTTCATTTCTTGCCTCGGTGTGATAAAGTGATTGTGCTTGATGGGGGCAGAATAGAGCACTTTGGAAGGTATTCTGATCTTGTTGCCAAAGGTGTAGACTTTGCTGGTGCAATTGACTTTGATGAAAAGAATGATGACACAGCTGATGCAGAGGAACAAGAAGCTGAAAAGCCGACAGATGAAAGTGCTGGCAAGAAGGTGGATGAAAACGTCACCGTAGATTTGAAAAAGAAGGGGCAGAGTCTTACAACAAAGGAAGAACGCGAAGAAGGTTCAGTAGATGTTAGAGCAAGTTTTTCTTCATTTCAATAATCTTGCATTTTAGACTGAACCTCAATGCACACTCTTGTAAATATCAAATCGTACTACAGGAGATAGTGAAAATTTTTTCCATCTCTATCAATCATGTCCCAAAAGACATGGACCCGTCATTATTTGCTACCTCCTTAATCTCTTTTCTAAATCATTATACCTCTCTTTCTCTCGCACATTTATTGTTTATGTTTCAATACTCTCATGACTTCCTTGAGCAACAACGTCACATTATTCTCAATCATTCCTCCATCTACCAACATAGACTTTATCACCGTGATACCTGGTGCAAGAAAAGCTTCACATGTGCTCTCATATAAATCCATATCCTGCAATATGGAGCATTGATCACTTGAAAATTCCAATTTCTCACAAATATCAGAAACAAGCATCGAAATCGAAACATGCCCTTCTTTCTTTTGTTCTTGTTGTTCTTCTTCTTTGTCGTCGTCCCGACAAATAGCACCACCATCACCACCACTAGCAAGTTCTGAAAACAATATATCCGTCCTCATGATATATTTCGTCCCTCTCACCAATGGTGCACCCGAATGAAACAAATCATGTTCAAATACAACCACATTACCCGCTTTGGGAACAACTTTGACAGCCTCCTTACCCTCCAGTCGCTCTTTCCTCGGCACTAGTACAGTATCATCACTATCCAGGTACAAAGTCTCTCCACCCTCAAAATCAATTCCACCCCCATTGTTCAAATACAATAACACCGTAATAAGTGATTGCCTCTGTTTGCATGTACTACTACTGGTACCAGCACCAGTACTGCCGTTCTTATTATTTGGTACAAATGTCGTTGCATCAAAATGTGCATCAAATCGATCATTATCTTGAGCATCATACTTTAATATCCTCATGCGAGGATTCAATCCCTGCATATTCCCACAATGAAGTCGTTTTTGAAAGGAAATATAGGATGGATGATTTTTGAGTGTTGTGTATATTTTACAATACAATTCATCCATGATTTGTGTGGCAATATCCTCCTTGGGACCACCACCACCACCACCAGCAGCAGCAGAAGGAGTAGTAGTAGTACTAGCGTCTAATGCTACCTTGTTCTTGTAGTTGTCATCGTGATCGTAGTCGTCGCAGTCATTGTGCTGATGAAAGGTATCAATGACGGAGAGTTTATGCCGATTGGGATTTTGCAATTGGACAGTAAAAGACGACCCGTCAGGTGCCTTGTGCGTGGCTTCTGTAATGTATCGAAATGTATTTGTACTACTGCTACTACTGCTGCTGCTGCTGCTGCTAGTACTGCTACCAGTTGCCTTTTGTATGAGATATTGACATTGGTGCACTGTCAGGACATCTTCCAGTACAAGGGCAAGACAGGACGAAGGGGAGATGAAATGTCGAGAACATTTGGGAGGCAATTCAATGGGTGTGCTTTTGAGAACAATTCTTCTTCTGTTACGAGGATCGTGATCAGATGGAGGACGAGAAGAAATAGGAGACGATGCTGATAATAATGTCCTCCTGCTGCTGCTGCTGCTACTACTACTACAAGGAGAATAAGCAGGACATTGTGATTCTGCAAGAATAGCATCGGAAGAAGAAGCTGTAGCAACAAAGTGAGCTGTGTCTTGTGTCAGACCAAGGAATTCTAGAAAGGCCTCGTTTGTGTCCACAGAGGACGACGAGGAAGAGTCGTCATCATTCTTGTCATCGTCGTAAACATTCTTTTTGTCATCGGCATGATAGGGTAGTTCCTCACTAGTAGCATTGTGTTTGGATGTTAGGATAGTAAGTGGTTCCATACTGATTGCTTGCTTGCTTTTAGATATGCACCTGTTCGATTGAAAAGAATAGAGACGAGGAAGAAAGAAAAAGTCCAAAATTTATTATATACTACTGTAGAATAATTCAAGAAGATGATTGAGAAGCCGTTGTCTGTGTTCTGTGTGGTTTTCGAGGGGTTTTCGTGGCTTGTGGATGTTTTCGAAAAGGCTGTTAACCTGCTGTTAAAAATCATGCAAGACATGAAATGCAATTTGGCATTCAGTTTTTAGCATGCAGCTACAACAGAGGTAGTGTGTAGCATACGGCATTCGTTTTTCACTTGACCCTCCGGATCCAGAATCCATCCAAACAAACAAACACTCCTTTCATTCAACAAACATATCAATCATTAGTCCAATGACTACTAGAAGACATTTCCTAAATGATAATCCATTCAGTGGCACAGCGGAGTTGAAGCCACTCACTCAAGAAGATGTCTCTTTGGACATGATCGATCCTAGTACTGCCGCTACTACCAATACAACAACGAGTAGTACTACTACTAGTAGTACTCGTACTGATTTGGAATCAAACGAACCTTCACAATCATCATGGAATAATCCAACACCATTTTATATTTCCAATAAGGATAACGAAAATTCCATCAATCGAATAGAGTACTGGAGGAACCACGATTATGCCGTGGGACTCGTCGAACCCACATGGAGAGACGAAATCAAAAAAAGACGACCCAGCAGCACAAGAAGAAACCATACGACGAATCAAGACGAGGATACAAATAATAATCAGCGTCAGGATATGGAAGCAAATGGTCCCAATCGAGAATTTTGTTCCGATGCTGGACAGTCGGAAATGGATCCAACATGTGGATGTCTTTACATGAGTGGTATTGTATGTGGAAGGTTGGGCTTTGGTAGAATAGGCAATATGGTGATTTTGAAAGAACGGGTGGTATACGAAACAAATAGCAAGGGAGAAAAGGTCCCCAAGAGAGTTTTGGATTGCATTGTGGGTCCTTATTGGCCTATGCTAGTGTTTGTGACTTATCCACTTGTATTGGGAGTGAGTTATTGGACTGCCAAGAGGGCAATTTTTGTACCTGGTGTTCATCCTTGGGTAGTTTTTACGTGGATTGTTCTTACTGTGGGGTTGTGTTTGGCCTTGTTTTGGGTCTCTTGTAGTGATCCGGGTATTTTGCCAAAGCATCATGTGGTACCATCATTTTTGGATGGTGGTAGTAGTGAGGGAGGGAGGGGAGGAGCATCATCATCATCCAGTTTGAATTGGAGATGGAATGATCATGTTCAGTCCTATGTACCAAGAGGTGCTTTTTACGATACGGATTGTGCAGTGGTAGTGGAAGAGTTTGATCATACATGTCCGTGGACTGGTACAGCAATTGGAAAGAAGAATATGGCTGCTTTTCAAGCCTTTATCTTCTTTGTTTTTTCGTGTCTCATCATGGATGTTATTTTACTGACTTCTTCTTCTTCTTCTGCTGGTAGTAGTTAGAGTGTGTTGGTGGAATGGATGAAGTGGTGATGATGAAGATGATGAGTACTACTTTTTGAAGCGCTGGTAGGAGGGAGCATAATTGGCAGTAATGATATTAAAAAACATGCTGTAGGTATCTAAATAACTTTGTGGTGGGACCTCGTAAATTGCACGCCAATGTATATTTACTGTGCTTGTTTTTGAAATAGAGTGGGTATTGATTAATTAACATTATCATTATTTTTTGATGTCTTTGATTCTTGCGAATAAACACACAGATCAAACCACATTGGTAAAAGCAATTGATTCAGAACACTCGCGTGGTATTACAAGGATACTACTTCTAGTATACTACACACAAACTCTACTTGTTGTGAAAATGGTGGTCATTAGTTTAGATATTGCAGATGATAGAACGAATGAGCTCTTATTATTTTCCTAAATTGAGCATAATTTCTTTTGAGTCGCTACAACGTGATGAGGACACAATCAGGTCAGGTCCTCACGTCAAGGAAGATAATAGTACTACTAGTATGACAAGACATGTATCTTGCTGGGACTCATTACTCGTCCTTGTAAAAGGGATCATCCTTTAGGTTAGGGTTAGGAGAGAAACCAATTGAATTTGGCAGGACAGGTGTGATGTACAAAGGCAAAGTAACCAAGAAGTCTATGCTGAATAATGGTAGAAGAGTTATTATGGTTGGCTAGTATGGTGGTGACAAGCACTCCAGTGATACATATATGGCGTATGTGCCAGGTACCAATCAAGTTGTCCCAAGAACCAAGAATGCATGGTGACCAACTGTATGATGTTAAGAATATGGATAAGTTCCAATATCCATCTCCTAGGCAAGCTGACATCAGGGAGGACAAAAGATCAACTACCACTGGTCATGATTAGAGTGATGATGAGGACATAGATCAATTGTTCAAGTCTTGTCCCATTCTTGTGGAATACAGTGACAGTAGTAGCAGCAATGATAGCCCTGGCTGTTGACAAGCCTGAGCCTACAAAATGTAAGTGGGTACTTAGGAAGAAAGCAGAATCTGATGGGTCACTTAGGCTCAAGATTCATATTGTGATTTTGGGATACATGCATATCCCGGGTGTAGATTACACAGAATCATTTTCCCCGGTTGCAAATGATGTGACAATCAGGATTGCTATGGCGATCACTTTGAGCAAGAAGGAGGGCTGAAGAGTAGATGTGGTTGAGGACATTGAGGCAGCATTCCTAAATGCTTAGATGAGGCAATTTATGTTGAATGGCCAGAGGGTATACTTGAGCAAACTTAGCTACGTCACTGAGGAAATCACAGAGAAATACTACATCAGGTCTAGGAAGGCAATATATGCTGGTATAGCTCAAGCCTCTAGAGCATTCTTTCTGACATTTGCAAAGTTCTTGCACATTATTGGAATGGCACGATCAATTGGTGGAAGGAGAAAGTAAAGCCTAAATTCAACATCAGTGATCTAGGTCCAATCAAGAAACACATAGTTGTTTGGTATGAGGAAGGAGAGGATAAATAAGACAGGTGCCGGTACCATGAGTGGAGCATGAACAACTACTGCAAGGATCCAATTAAAAGGGCTGAGGAGTTGTTTGGTACCCCCATCAGGAAAGCCAAGACACCAACCTAGTTATCAGGCAAAGAAGTCCTGAAGAAGAAGATGAGGAGGGGTAATGAACCCATTGTGGCAGTAGAGGAATATTGTTCACTAATTGGAACTGCATGGTGTATGGTGAAGAGTAAGGTGATCCCGGTAGCAATCAATGCTTTCAGAGAACTGTCCCAGTATCTTGCAGAAACAAGTGCAGATCATTGGAGAGCATTGATGCAGATGATAGCAGGACCATTCTTTAGGCAGAAGTCCCCAGTTCTTATGAAAATTAGAGCAGCAAAGAAGGAGAGTATCAGAAGTGTAGGGTACAGTGATTCAAACTATGCTACTACTAATGAAGATGATAGGAAATCCATTAGTGGGAACATAGTCAGCACTCCAGGAGGGTTTATTAGTATGCCATGCAGTGGATGCAAGGCAAGCAGGATGGGACCACTCTAGTACTAGTGAGGCCAAGTATGTAAGACACATTGTGTTTAGGAAGTAAGGTATGTGGAACAAGTTGTGGGAGAGCAAGAAAAGAAGCAGATTGACAGAAACCATCTGAGTATTTTTACGACCAAGAAAAATTGCTGTTGGTTGTGTAGGTTACATCTAAGTGTTAGGTGTCGTATCCTACATACTACCTGTACTTTTTCACAACCCATTTTCTCAACAAATAGTAGCCTGTCAACTGTTTTCTTTATTGATTGTTGCTTTCTACAAAAATCCTTTCTTTTCATCTTTCTTCAATGCTCAAGGAAATGTTCTGCTTTGGTATTGAGTCTACTCATTCTAACTGTTTCAACTTTCTTTTGTTTGTAAAAAGCTTCCGGTAGATTATCATTGTTTTTAGGATTTGTTCAACAATTGATAAGCTTATAATTCCTAATTTCCTCTACTGTATAATTTCATTTTCATCGCCTTTTGTGTTGCCTGTCTGGTCCAAGAGGACAGGGACTAATTTGGCAATTCAAACAAGGTAAAGATTGATCAGCACTAGTTGGAATTTCCAAAACGAAACATCAAACTACCGGTAAGTCATTATTATACATCCTCCCACCAATACCTACATGATTACAGCCACCAAAGCCAATGATAGAGCACACGGCGGGTGAATAGAAAATCATACAGGGTACTACTACATCTGGGTTGTTTCCAGATAAGAAAACGATCAAGGTCGTCATGGAGGATAGTTACCACCTTAGCTACCCAAAAGCTTACTGAACATCCAGTTAAGCAACCACAATTGGAGGACCAAATCCAAGTGGTGACAAACAAGATGCCCAAACAGCCACAACTGCTGGAGCACCAAAACCAAGTGGCTTGGATGATGATATCAATACAATCACAACTGGATGACCAGCCAAAACCAAGTGGTTAGGGGTGCAGTGCATGCTAGACAACTACAACTGGACAATCAAATCCAACTAGTTATCAATGTAGTGCCTACTAGACAACCACAACTAGAGGGTTGAATCCAAGTGATTAGGAATGAGATGCCAAGTAAAAAGGATTGCCCTTTGATCCAAATTATCAGGGACATATTGAACACAGAGACACGCACATTAAATAAGCCCCAGTTCAATTTGTATTCTCCAAAGAAGGAGCAAGAAGGAATTGGAAAGTACTAAGCAAAAACCAAATCAGAACAAAAATCCAGGCAGCGGCAGCATCTATTGGAGAAGCATCATTAGGCTTCGCTCAAGATAGACAGCCGACACGATAGGATTCCATTCATTCTTGCAATCAGGGAGTGTCATGGCCATGTACCTAGCAGGAATACAAGTCACAGCAATGCAGTTAATAGGTAGATGGAAGGCATTTATGAGATATATTACTAGTAGGGAACAAGTTGATTGCTTCACAGAAAATGTATCTTCAAAGATGATGCTCACAGTGCAGCCATTCTACACCACCGACCAGTATCCCAAATGTGTCTACAGATAAAACGCACATTGGCAAATGATTCATCAACTGCAAAATGTAGCCCGAATCTTATGACAGCATTTAGGACATAAGTATTATGATGTCATATCCATATAACCCTGCACAGAAGTACTTGCTCTGTAAAGCATGGTGGGTGGGGGCATGGACATACAGCATCATAATACTAATGTCATGACTTTTTACCAACTACACTACTTACTACTACTACTACTACTGCTGTAGTATTACTAGTCTAAATACATGATCACACATAGTAATCATAGGATACGAGGAAAAGGCAACATTGATGTACCTTCACTTGTAGTGTGTTTTGAAAATGCCTTGAATTTTGGATTTTTTCAACAAGTGTATTTAAAACTACCAGTTAGTACTTACAACTGTCCTGCTGTACTGTACATTATGATGTTTCACTGATGTTTCACATTTTTCTGCGTCACTCGTCCTGCTACAGTATTACACTACACCGTACCCTCTCTCTCCCAGGTACACTCGTTCTTCCGTAACCCGGCGCGCTTTTTTAAAAATAAGGTGCATGGGCTCGTATTACTACTGTACAGGACAGCACACTACAACAATCGTTGCGTAGCTTCTTGATGAGAAAGAAGGAACGTCGAACGAGCAACGAGCGGTTCGTACTGAAGTGGTCGAGAGTCGAAAGTCGAAAGCCTATCGTCTGACACAGCAACAATTGAAAAAAAGAAACAGATGAATAGTAAAGCATTATTTCACCACAATTACTGAAGTACACGGGAAGAGTACAACCAACCTTTTCATCATATTTCACTAATTTGCCTCGGCTTACATTCATCGTCACTTTTGTAATCAGTCGAGCCCCCGGTATTTTGATTCGATTCTACAGTGGAAAGAGCAATTTCAAAACCGAATCTGTATTCCGTTCGCTGCAACGAACTGCCAGGATAGATAGCACCTCTAGAAACTCGTCTGTGTGAAAAATAACGATAATAAGAAGTGCTTACAAATCAGCAAGAAGTCTACTATCTGACTGTACAGGAAAAACTCACCATGGCACCCCCGGAAGCTGGAGATTCTCTACAGGCCACAATAGGCGAGAGAAACGTTAAAAAAGATAAATCCCTAGGCGGCCCTCGTATTCATGATTCGTGGCCTGATTGGTATGCCAAGAAGCAAGTTCAATCAAAGTCTCTTGAGGATCAGTCGAATTGTGTATCGGATTGGCTCCTAAGCTACCTCTCGCCTCTGCTTCGCTTAGGATCGACCAAGGTCCTCGAGTTCAAGGACATTGGTGTTCCTTCGAAAAAAGATCGGGCTGAACTTGCATTTGATACAATGGTCGTAGCTTGGGAAAAAGAAGTCAAACGGACCAATCAGAAAAATGAGACAAACAAGGTAGCACAT
This sequence comes from Chaetoceros muelleri, assembly GCA_019693545.1. NCBI lineage: Eukaryota > Bacillariophyta > Thalassiosirophyceae > Chaetocerotales > Chaetocerotaceae > Chaetoceros > Chaetoceros muelleri. The sequence goes on along the minus strand of JAAMXU010007161.1, from coordinate 24,173 downwards.
GATAGAAAATTCGCAAAACTTTCCAATCAGCAAAAAGCCAAAGCCAAGCCTTTTGTCAAGAGCATGCCCAACGTGGCACGAGCTCTTGTGAATGCTTTTGGACCTTGGAAAATTGTGCTTGGCATATTTTATTACATCGTATCTGCTCTTGTTCAGTTTGTTCCCGTGTTGATTTTGGAAGATTTGGTGAAATATTTTGAGAGTTTGGATTCCCCCGTTCCACACAAGACCATGGTGCATCCTTGGGTGGAGGTGGCCGCCTTGGGAGTTCTTCCCTTGATCACATCAATTCTACAGACAAGATCTCAGGTGATATTCCAGCACATGGCTGTGTTTGTAAGAACAGCTATATCTACTCTCTTGTACAAGAAGAGTTTAAATGTAAGTGCACCAGGAAGGGCATGTACGAGCACTGGACAGGTGGTCAATATGATGAGCAATGATACGACACAGCTGCAGAGGTTCATCCAATTTGGTGGAATGACGCTTGTGGCTCCGTTGCAAATTGTCATTAGTTTGATACTCATCTACGGACAGGTAGGTCCTGCCACCTGGGTAGGAGTTGGCTTCATGGTGTTTCTTGCACCTGTGAATGTGATGGTGTTTTCCATTGTTGGAAAAATGAGGACCAAAGTTCTCAAATACTCCGATCTGCGAGTGAAGATGATGAATGAAATATTGGCTGGCATTCGTATCATCAAATTTTATGCATGGGAAAGACCTTTCAAGAAGGAAGTGGGGGCCCTTCGTGAGAAAGAGCTGCAGGCGTTGACGAAACTTGCCTATGTCTCTGCAGTAGGATTTTCTTTGATTTTGCTTTCTGCACCCATCATCCAGCCGATTCTTGTCTTTTTGACCTACATCAATGTGCAGGATACACCGCTTTCTGCTGCAACGGCGTTTACAACTGTGGCCTTGTTCAATATTATGAGATTTCCATTTGCCTTCCTTCCGATGGGAATGTTGCAGTTTATTCAGAGCAGCATAGCCTTGAAACGTCTTGGAAATTACCTTCAGTTGCCTGAGTTGAAGAAGTATGTTGTATCCGAGGCGCCTGATTATGGGGATACTATAGATGAGGATGAATCTGCAACAGTCCGTCCTGGCAGTGTGATCATGAAGAATTGCTCTTTTTCGTGGACAAACTACAAAGCCAACCTCACTCCTATTGATAGTGGCGCATCCAAAAAAAAGAGCAAGGATCAGAAGAACAAGAAGAAAGACCGCAGGGGTTCAAATGCAAGTAGCCAGGGATCTGTTTCATCGGATAATGAAGGATCCGCAGGTAGCAGGTCAAACTCTGTCGTGCGTGAGGAACCTCTGGAGGACGTGGAGACACTTCGAGACATAACTGTCTCCATCAACGCTGGTGAACTTGTGGCCGTGGTTGGGACGGTCGGATCTGGGAAATCCTCTTTTCTGTCTGCCATTTTGGGTGAAATGGAACCTCTTAATGGATCTGTTGTTTACGTACCCAGGACAGCAGAGCAGGTACAAGAAACTAACTTCGTCTCATATTGTTCACAGACCCCATGGGTTGTGAATGACACTCTCAAGGGTAATGTTCTGTTTGGAAGGGAATATGATGAAGAAAGGTACAACCAAGTCATTGAAGCATGTGCACTGCTGGACGATTTGGCTGTCTTACCTGCTGCAGGAGATATGACAGAGATTGGAGAACGTGGAATCAACTTGTCTGGAGGTCAAAAGGCTCGCGTGAGTCTTGCCCGTGCGCTGTATGCAAAAAATACAAAGCTCGTTCTTTTGGACGATCCCCTTTCGGCTGTAGATGCGCATGTAGGAGAGCACTTGTTCCGAAATGCAATCACTGGTCCTGTGTGTAAGGGAACTACTCGCATTTTGGTGACTCATCATGTTCATTTCCTGCCTAGATGCGATAAAGTGATTGTGCTTGATGGAGGCAAAATAGAGCACTTTGGAAGGTATTCTGATCTTGTTGCCAAAGGTGTAGACTTTGCTGGTGCTATTGACTTTGATGAAAAGAATGATGACACAGCTGATGCAGAGGAAGAAGAAGCTGAAAAGCCGACAGATGAAAGTGCTGACAAGAAGGTGGATGAAAACGTCACCGAAGATTTGAAAAAGAAGGGACAGAGTCTTACAACAAAGGAGGAACGCGAAGAAGGTTCGGTAGATGTTAGGGCATATGTCCACTATGCGCGAGCTGGAGGGTATTTCATGTTCTTCTCACTATTCTTCGTACAAGGTCTAGGTCGTGCCTCTGAAATCGGTGCTTCGTTTTGGCTTGCTCACTGGGCAAAGGATACTGTAAGGGCATCAGTCTTGGGCGACGGTCTTTCAAAGAAAAGTACAACCTATTACCTGAACATATATGCTGTGTTTGGTATGATTGGAGTGTTATGTCTCACGGTTCGTTCCATATTTATGGCTGTGCATCGCCTTCGTGCTTCCCGTACTCTCCACAATAACTTGACGGCTAGTATTCTTAGAGCTCCTGTTTCCTTTTTTGATGGTAGGTTTGTCGATGTATTTTATTCCTTATATTCGTTTTGTTCAATGATCCTCATTTATTCGGTTTCCTTTTTGATTTTAATAAGTTACTCCAACGGGACGAGTACTCAATCGATTTGCAGCTGATATGGACAAGATCGATCTTGATCTCACACAGAGTGTTGGACAGGGAATGTCAACGGTATTTAGTGTGCTTGGAGCCATTGGTGCGATCTGTGCAGCAACGAAGGGAACCTTTCTGATTCCTCTTCTTCCTATCGGGTATGTGTATTACATTGTGCAGAAATGGTTCAGAAAGACTTCCACGGAGTTGCAACGTGTGACGAGTGTTGCTGGATCTCCTATATTTTCCGACTTCTCTCAGGTCTTGTCGGGGACCTCAACGATTCGTGCCTATGACGAGCAAATGCGCTTCTTTTCCAAGTGTCAATCTTCGTTTGACGATTTCAATGCGTGCTACATGCTAGTTTACATGTGTAATTATTGGCTTGGATTGCGACTTGATTTCTTAGGAGGTCTGATTGCTGCCTTCATAGGCGGTGTTGCTGTTGGAACTGCTAGTTCTGGGTTCATCCCTGCCGGGTGGCTTGGCCTTGCTCTTTCGTATGCCATTGAAGTAACCGGATTCTTGAAACATGGTGTACGCATGATTGCGACCATTGAAGCAGATATGAACTCTGTTGAGCGTGTACTATTCTACACAGAGAAGGTTGAACCAGAAGCTCTTGATCTCATTCCTGAGAATGATCCTGAACCAGGAACTTGGCCTGATAGAGGGGAAATCAAAATAACGAATGGCAGTATGCGGTATCGAGACGGGCCTCTTGTGCTGAAGAACATCAGTCTCCATATCAAAGGAGGTGAAAAGATTGGAGTGGTTGGCAGAACAGGATCAGGAAAAAGTTCTCTCATGAACTTACTCTTTCGTATCACTGAGATAGAGAAAGATGGCGGCACTGTGGAAATAGATGGTGTTGATACGGCTAACATAGGCACAGAGATTTTGCGTTTGAATCTATCGATTATTCCTCAAGATCCTATCATGTTCAGTAACACTGTGCGCTACAACATCGACCCATTTGGAACAGCAACCGAATCTGAGATCCTGGAGGTATTGGAAAAAGTGCAATTGAGTGATGTTATCAATGCCCTTCCAAACGGCTTGGACGAACAAGTCGCAGAGGGAGGAGAGAACTTCTCTCAAGGGCAGCGTCAGTTACTCTGTATCGCTAGATCTCTTTTGCGGAAACCCAAGATTCTTGTCATGGATGAAGCCACCGCATCTATTGACAATGCCACAGATGCAGCCATTCAGCTAATGATCCGTGAGAACTTCAAAGACGCCACTGTTCTCACCATTGCCCACAGACTCAATACCATTTTGGACAGTGACCGCATCCTTGTGTTGGATGATGGTAGAATTGTGGAATTCGACACTCCTGACAAGTTACGTAAGAAGCCAGATGGCATATTTAGGAGTATGGTGGAAAAAAATAGATCGTCGAATAAAGAGGAATAATGACCTGCAGCAAAATAAAATAAGTTGATGTTAGCCATTTGACGCTCACCTGTAACAATCTCGTAGTCAGTTAGGGCCATTTTGTTGCCTGAATGTATAGCGTTATTTTACCAGTAAACTCATTTTGCCTAACCCGACCCCCATTACATTACATTCTTGTGTATAGTTTTTTTAATAAAAATTCTGAAAATACGACTTTCCTTCACCGTCTTTGTAAATGAAGTAGTTTGGTTGCATCCTATATTTTCGCATACTTGACCAATGAGGGCAGATGCGCCTGTCTTTGTACCTCGATGGAACCGTTCGACGGCCGATGAGCCAATCGCTCGGGGCAATGTTGAACCTGAGAGGCATGGCGTCGGCGTCTTCTCCACCGACTGCCGTCCGGCACAAGATCCTCCCAATCGATTTCACAAAAGAGGCAAATGTCGCCGTCATTCGACCAATAATAAAAGGCAGAATGGGAGAGGAATTCAAAAGAACAATAATGCACTGGGTGATGATAAAAGTCAAGAATTACTCGTGAACGAAAGTAGACGCGGAAAGAATAGACGGAACTTTAGAAATAAAACAAAAAGATGTCATATCGTTAAAACCCATGGGAATAATCAGCATGTTGCAATTAAAAATGCTAAAAGGCCATCACTTAAATCAAAATCAAAACATGAAGGGAAAAAACGAAATAATGGCCAGAATAACAAGTTAATAAGCCTATCCCAAGAGGTCCCAGAGAAGATATTTGATAGTGGTGAAGAATCTTTCCCTTTACTTTCGGCGGCCGAACAATATAACTCAAAGGAATACGTCCCTATGGACTCGAAAGGAAAATGGTCGATAGTTGCAAAGGACGGTCATGTAAAAAGTGAAATTCGCAACTTTGAAAAGATTCAAGAATACGAGCGTCATAAGAGAGAAATAGAGACCTACACCCGCATGGATATTCTCACCACGGATAAACTAGCGACAGAACTAGATGATACTAGAAAAGATGCAACACGATATTCTGTGGCACTGGAAGGCGAGGAAGATTCAGCACGAGAGAAACATGAGACGGCACAGGTGAAATTTGTAAATCTGAATAGGCTACGCGAGAAGTGGTCACAAAAATTTGAAGAATGGAAACAACAAGTGGCGATAGAACAGGAAATGACGAAGTTAGAAAATCAAGAAAAACATGAAGTGCCATATGGAAAAGAATCGTGCTACGAATCTGAAGAGCCAATCTCAGATAATGACACAGGTGTTCACGACAAAAGTGACAGTATTGGAGAATACAACCATGCTTTCGATACAGTAAAAAGTGATTCGTTAGACTCTTCAATTGCTTGTGAAAAATACCTCAAGACAACTTATCCACTTCACTTTGCACTTTTGGAAGAGGATGAGATGGCTATAGAGACGATGATGAGGTTATCTCCGGAGATAACTCACCGCGATGCACGTGTTCCACCGGAAGTTTTTCATGATCGCATTTCTGTGCAACCGTCCAGATTATGCACTAGATTATCTGTGCTTCATTTAGCTATTATCTATGGCAAGGCACATCTCTTGCGCATCATTTTATCAAGTGCAAGGGCCTCAGCGTTGGATCTTGTATCATCTACATTTGCCTTGGATGATGTTGATGATGAAAAGCGTACACCACTAATGTTGGCATGTGCTTTGGGGTTAGACGATTGCATTCCTGTGCTTCTGAGTTTTGGACCTAAAGTAACAGCTAAACATGTACAAACGGGAGACAATGCTTTGCACTTCGCGTGTAGATTTGGAATGGCGTCAACAGTAAAAGCCTTATTGGGGTCTGTTCAAGGTAATGATCGACTGCATGCACCAAAAGGGAAATTATGTTGGCGACAACGTTTGCTATGCGCTCGCAATCGTTTGAATGAAACTCCTTTGCACGTCGCGTGTGAAAGAGGAAGTGTCGATCTAGTGCAAGCCATTCTCTATTCGTGCAGCACATCAGTTTCAGAGAAAGCATTGGCAATTGAAAATAACATCGGACAAACACCTCTTATTTGTGCAATCAAGAACGGTGCTCCTGAATTGGTTTCTTTCCTTTTGACGTGGCGAGGTAACCAACGTGGGAACGGTGGCAGCACGAAGATTAAGTATTGCCCATTGGTCGCAGCAGCCGAGACCAAATCTATTGAAATGCTGGATCTGATACTGGAACACCATCATCTCTCTACATTCGAAGCCTTTGACTACTCTTATGCTTTATTCACTGTGGTTTCCATGTTTCAAGACTCAGAGTCAGAAGCATTTGACGCTATACGTATGCTGATTGACGAGGGTGCCGATCCTTACCAGAGTATTGCCTCAATCGCAACTAATGGCACATGTGTAGGTTCTGAGGCATGCAACTCAATAACTTATGCAGCGTTGCAAGGTTATGCTGGTTTTGTCTCCTGCATGATTGACTCATATAACCTCCAACAAAGGAAAAAAATGAAGCTGATGAGGGAGGATCCCTATTTAAGGACGAAACCAAATGAATACTTCCAATCCATAGATAATAACGAGCATAACCATATTATGCAAGCGTTAGAGGACACTTTGGTCAAGATTATTATTTGCAGTTTTGAGAATCCAGAAACCTCTACTCGTAGACTTGGTTGTTGTCTTTCACTATTCGATAGAGGAGGTTACATAACAAATCGTGGATTGATCCCATTACTCATGGGTTTAAGGTCTTCTGATTCTTTCGATCTTATAAATTCTATTGACTCTATAGTTCCAGATCATCTGGAGTTTGAAGCTTATTTTCAATGTGAAGTCTCATCTTCGATGAATTCTCCTTACACCCGACCTGATGCACAATATTTCAGCCGGTTACTACTACAAATGGACTGCTTTATATCTAGCATGCCTATCAACACCAACTGTTATTGGATCAACGAACATGTGGAATCTATGAGAAGCGAAAAATCTTTGACGCGTGGGAATGAAAAATGGCTTGATGGCACATGCTATCTCAACGCCAACGGTTTCAAGGTACCAGTGAACCAAGAAATCTTAATGAGAAAGAGTGGGAAAATTGATGCCGCAATCCGATTTGAAGAAATGAAGCAATCAACTAGTGAAAGCAAGCACGAAGGTACTACAATCGAAGTTTGCTTAGATATCTCAGTGCATCATCTATGCTTTCTTGTACAACATTGCTACCATGGATCCATCTTTTATGGTCTTTCAGCCGATTCAAAAGTGTGCTGTGAAGAACTTTTAGATCTTTATCATCTTGCTATAGAATATTTGTGTCCATCACTGGCCATGGAATGCGAAATGCGTTTATTATCAGACAATCCATACCAATGTTTTTGTTGTAGCTGTGGTGCATCGAAAGATATTTACAATCACCGTCAAGGTGAAAAATCCCGTTCGTTTAGGGTGAAGGTGAGTTTGAACGGATAATCTTTCACGACATAATAATAATTTGCTTTCGGTGATTTCAACATCTAACGGTTTCATTTTCTTCTCTATCCATCAGGGACCATCTAAGTTACTCAACCCAAATACGTACCTGACCGTCCTTTCTTATACAGAAATGGAAGTAAGCTGCAATTACAATATCATCCGTAAGGGATCTTTTGGCTTTACCGATGCATTCTTGGATCCTCTCGCTGCTATCCGAGCTATAACGTGGAAGTCTATCCTCTTCGACTTTGATAAAGTACTAAAAACTGATTCCTTCTTGGAGTTATGTCATTCCAATCTCGTACATGACGAGGCAAAACAAACACGTTGTGACTATCGACAAGTTGGTATTCTACTTCTTAGAACAGTTTTGGAAGAATTACGAACAGTACCTTTTGATCTCATTTTTATGAAACCAAAAGTTTTTAAACCGAACCATAAATCAAAATATGGTACAAGTTACTATTGATTTATGAACACACATTAACAAAAAAGGTTTTTAAATCTAATTTCATTTGAATCATCCTTTTTACATTCCTTTGATTAAGCTCCAAAGACGTTACTATACACACTATTTCATGAAGCTTATAAAGGAGCACTTCAACTTTACTCATACTTCAATCACATCTTCATCATTTACTTCGTCGTCGTCATAATCTTCATTTTCATTATCATCACTATTGGTGGAATGCATCGGGCTACTATCCTTTCCATCATTTCCTTTTCTCTGACACTCAAAAGCGAATCCAATCGATGTCAACAAGTGTTTCCTACACTCTGACATTTCTTTTTTCTCACCGTACATGTACGTCTTTTTATTGTACACTCGCCTCTGAGTTTGTACCCACATCCCAAGAGAGGCATCTTTTGTGTAATCATAAGGGACAATACAATGTCCATATTCTTGTTTGAAAGCCTTCAACTTTTCAAACATGTCCAACCACTTTTCTTGATATTTCAAACTTTCCTTGGATCTTTTCATTCCTCCTTGGACATTACGACTCCAACGAAATCCTTCACCATTCAAGAGCTCTTTTCGATCTTGTCTCAACTTATTTTGTTTCTCCCTTTTTCTCTGATTGGCAACCCACACCCCAAGCTCTGGATCCTTTTTATACGAAAGTGGTACATTGCAATCCCCATGCTTCTTTTTATAAGATAATAATCTTTGAAACAGATCATTCCAAGCAATCTCATTCTTATCTTTTTGCATTTTCCAATCAAAACCAAGTTTTTCGAGATCCAGACGTCTTTTCAAATCTAAACTGTTTGGATGTTTGCGTATCCGTCGCAACCATTTGGCCAGATTACGAGTTGTGCCCAAAGAAGGAATGTTGCAATGGCCATTTTGAAGAGCGAATTCTCTTACTTTGGGAAAGTTTCTTTCCCAACTTTGATTCGTTGGCATTTTGTTGTATTTTAAATAATTTCTGGATGCAGTTTTTTTGCTAAAGTTATCGTTTCGAATAACACTTTTAACTTGCCTGTCAAAGTGTTTGTCAAGAAGTTGTACGGTATTTTCATGTGGTACTTGGTATTATTTTTGTAGAGGGTAATAAAAGTACCAGGTAGTGTACTGGAACTCAATGTAGGGGGCGAAGGTTTCCTCGCGATTCGCGATTCACGATGAGCAAATATCCTTTTCAAAATGGACCTCTTCACTAAACTACAAACAAATGGCGATAGCTGGAATTTATCTGCTCTAGAGTAGGATCAATAGATAGATATAAATCAGGCGACAACAGAATCATTGTGGACAGATGAAGTAAATACACTGTACTCCGAAACAGAAATGCACAGTGTGTCAACTCTCAACAGCCGAGCTGAGCTACTATCTGTCTTTCTTTTTTGATATTATTTGCAATCAGTATCTCAACAATTTATTCAGTCAGAAGGTGTAAGTAAGTACCAGTAAGAGCAAGCAACAAGAACTCCGTATTCCACCCCGGGGGCATGCGACACTCTTGAAAAGGGCACCGACTGCTGTAAACGGATTACAATGATGGTGCTGATTCACGATACTACTGGGACAAAGCACCAGTCCTGTCTCTCCATTGAGTAGAGCCAACTGGTAGAGTGCTGACAAGACCTTGAAAAAGAAGAAGAAAAAGGTATAATTCATTTCAAAACAAACAAGAAGACTATTGGCCAAATTCAAGTAAGTTTTTCCCGGGATGACAAGTAATTCAACTACAAATGTTAGAAAATTACCTTGGGCAATGTTATCCTATAATACTGTGGGATTCTTCTCTTTGACATTTCTTGCACTCCTTCTGTTGCAAGATGTCAGCGAGGCTTATACTACCGATGGAAATAACGCAACAATTGCCCAGGAATGGAGGAGTAGTTCCATCGATTCCTCACTTGCATCCTCACAATCACTGTCTCAATATCAGCATCATCGACAGCCAGTCTCATTTTACGTTATGGGTGATACACCCTACAAACCAAAAGAATCCATTCTCTTGATAAATCAGTTGAAAGAGGTGTATCAAGACAAGCATCTGTCCGTTATCTTTCATGTTGGTGATCTCATGCGAAAGAGTGATTGCAGAGAATCGCGATATCAACATGCTTCCAATGTATTGTTTGGAAAGGGAAGAACTGCACCGACACTCTCATCGCAAAATGTTACTACTACTACTTCCTACTCTACTGACAGTAGTGGCGGCGGTGTTCCCGTTCTTGTCCTTCCTGGAGATAATGATTGGCTGGAATGTCCGAATCTTACTTATGCATTTGGACAATTTAAGAGGCACTTGATTGTCAAGAATCCATCCATGCAATATATAGACGAATCTCATCACTTTAGTAGACAGGCAAAGCGTGTGGAAAATTTTGTCTTGTGGAAAGATGACATTTTGTTCTTTGGTTTGAATGTAAGTAGGAACTCATTTATTCTGTGTTTGCTAGCTTGCTAACAAGTTGAAACAACTTGATCATCCAATTGTAATGTATAGAATTCTCACCTTATTTCTTGCCTGCCTATGCCCATTATCATGTCCATGTCGATGTCCATGTCAACAATAGATGTTGGGAAGGAGAGATAGATTATGGAAAAGACGTTATGAACTCAATATTCAATGGTTTCTATTCCAATTCAACAAATATTATAATGCCACGACTAGTTCTACAACTACTCCTACCTCGACTGCCCCAGAACAACAACCACAGCAGCAAAACATTCGTCTCATTGTGATTGTGGCACATTCTGCCGCTGCAAGACCTGTTTATCATTTCATTCGCAAATTCACTGTACATAAAAACATCCCCGTCTTGTTCCTTCATGGAAACGGCCATGTTTATACCATGACCCAAGAGAGAGAAAACTTTGTCAAGATACAATTGGATCGTGGTGGTTTTGCTCCACCTTTAAAAGTACAAGTCTATGGTGATGAATGTACTAATGCATCTACAAGAGCTAGCAATAGTAGCAGCAGTGGCAATACTGCCAATGCTACTACCACTATCGTTTCATTGTTTTCAGGACTTGTTTGCATTGACCGAAGACTCATAGAAACAAGTACAAGAACAACATGAAGGATAATACTGTACTTCTTGCATACTTTTGTATAGTACGATGGTTGTCTTTTTTTTTTAAATGTAATGAAAAAATGTACATTCTAACTGACTGATTGATTTATCAAGGACAATTGCAACTGCCAAACAACACCCGCCGTCCCATCAACATTGAATCCTTTCATCCTTTTCATACTCTTGACCTTTCAAGCATCCTTGATGGCAACCGATTCATTCAGACCAGCAGCATCCGATGCCTCCTCTTCCTTCTTCACTTCATCATCACCATCACTACTACTACTACTACTCTCATCTTCCTCTTCATCCTTGGAAATCTTTTCATGCTTGAGCATCTGATCTCTCCTCGCACTCACCTGCTTATCAAACTCAATCCTCCTGAGCAAATCAGCTCTCATCTTCTTCATATCCTCCACACGCAAATCCGCCTCACGCTGAGTAATATACTTCCCATGAGAATCCATATAAGTCTTGAAACCCATAAGCCCAAGCAACATGGAAATCACCGCAAACTGTCCAAACACACGAGTATGCATCAACTTGGACTGAAGCTGAAGATGCTTCTGATCACTCCTCCCACGAAAAATATAAAAGACAGTCGGCACACCAATTCCCGCCAAAATCTTGAAGGGATTCTCCTGCCAAAAATTCGCCACCTTGTGATGAAACGCCAAACTATCCCCCGGCACGATCCTCACACCGGAATTCTCCACCGACTGCTTGTACATGGCATGCAACTTCTTTTCCAAAACCGTATCCGTCTCCATCCTTCGAATGGCCTGTTTATTCTCCTCATGAACCTTTTCGGCCCATTCACTGACTTGTCTCGAATGATCGGACTGTCGGGCCATTTCTTCCATGGAGTGACTGAGTTTCATCTCGGCTGTGAGGCCAAACATGAAGAGGGGGGGCATGATGGCGATGGCAGTACGGCTTTGCCAGTTGGTCGCTCGGAGGAATTTCTGGTTGCGCATGGCGAGGTAGACAGCAGCGGTGGAGGGGATGAGTGTGATTCCTCCAGCGATGAGGCCGTCGTGCATTGCGGCCGATGTGGCTTCTGCAGATCTTTCTGTGGGAGTGAGAGATGGCATGATGATGATGATATGACGATGATTTTATTGTCTTGGTAGTTAGTTAGTTCCAATACTGCAGACAATAGTGTGGAATGAAGCTATCAATGTAGTTGTATCTATTGATTGATTGTATCAGTCAGATTGTGTGTCACTGAAAGAATATTCTGCGATATGTCTATTGTATTATTTTTTGAATCTTCCTTTTGTTCTTTGCTTGCTGCCATCAATCACACGTCTCTAAAATATTGATATTGGTATCTTGCTTGCTGATGTTGGGGTTCGGTTTCTCGCTTTTGCTCCATATCGTACTGTGTACTGTTATTCTACTATCTACCGGTACAGCAGTCTACGTTAGCTGGTATTCGTTCGGGTGCGTTTGCGGAGGATTTGTTTCACCGTACACGATAATACAGCCTGGTAGGTGTTTTGGTGAAAATTTATCCGACCGATTTTGTGGCGGTGATGGAGGACAGATCAGTCTGTCAGTCTACCGGTCGGTGTGGGCGTCTGTCTGTCTCTCTTCCCCATCGTCTCTCTTTTTTCTTTTTTCCCCTCTTGCATCGCTGTGTGAATACCCGGGGGGTAGTAGTTAGGGGTACGTACCCGGTACGGTACATAGATTACGCCGTACCTTACTACAGTACTACCTCCGTCGCCTGGCTTTCTCTCCTCTCATCTCATCTCCGCTCAACACTCAACACACAAAAAATCATAAACACACAGACTTTCAAAATTACACATGTCCAACGTTTACGGCTTTGACTTTCTTCGATCGGAACATGTATCATCCAACCATGACGACACAACGACACTGCACGAATTATTACCCACCCAATCATTCGACCAATCCAACCAAGAAGAAGCCGCGCAAGGCCCCGAGTTGACGACGACGACGACGACATCACATCATTATCATGAAAAAACAGATCTGGAGAAACAATTCGATGTCATTCAATTCTTACAAAATCATCGTTCCTCTGGATGTTTACCTCCCAGTATTATTTATAAATCCATCAATGTCGATCTATCCGAGGGAGGAAGAGATGAAAATGTCACAAAATTACTTTTGAAAAATGCTAGAATTAAAGTAGAAGAAATACCCGATCCTGAGAATCCAACTTTGACCATTTTGACGTTTGGCTATCAGGCGAAATTTAATAACGTGAGGAATCGCACGGGTCTGATTGCGCAAGTGAATCGAGCTAAAAATGGTATAAGGAGAAAGGATTTGTTGGATTCCTATGAGGGTATTGAGGAAGATATAGATGAGTTGATTACCAGTGGTGATGTCATTGCTGTGCTGAATTCGGAAGATAAGGATAAAATTTTATTTCCAAGGGGGGAATCCTTCTTGGTGGAATTGGATGGTATTGTGCGTATGCAAGATTTGAATAGGGAAGAATTGATTGCAAAATATACACCGAAACAGAATCACATTACAACGGCGGCAACGGAAACTACAACGGAAACCACAACTACAACGGCATCGCCAACGGTAGATGTTAAAGAATCCACATTGATCAAGTCCAGTGGTCCATCGGAAGAAGTACAACAGGAGGCGATTCGAAAAGCAGAAATGGAGATTGAGAAGAGTTTGTACTTGGCCAAAACGGATGTGAATCCCAAACATCAAATTCGTAGAGGAGAAGCCATTTGGGTGGGAGGTCAATGGTTTCGTGTATCCAGTGCCGTGAGAGAAGGGATACCTTTGTCGGAACAACCGACCAAAGCACAGGCACCACTGAGTGTCACTTCAAGGAAAGAAATGAGTAAAAAGAACGAAGTGGAGGGATATATTCGTAAATTTGATGGAAAGACTATACCCCTAGATCACAAGATGCAAACAGAAACGATTGAGAATATGCAAGCTGCCATGGAAGCCTTGAAGAATTTACATGATGTGGCATCCAAGCATCGTGGTGCATCGGGCAAGCCTCAAAAGGGACCTGGTGCGCAATTGTTATCGTCCAATGCCAATGCGGGGAATCCAGAAGAGCTTGCTGCGGCATTTGCTTGCAGTGTCTCGTCGGTGAATTTTCGGAGACGACCGGGACTGGGACCGGTGGGGAATAGGAATCATTTGTTGTTGTCGCATTCCGCCGATGCGAAAAGGGCGGCAGAGGATTTGGAAATGACGAAAAAGGTAGCGTCGAATCCGAATTTGGTCTATGCACGTGCAAGGAGACATGGGTGTACTTTGGATGTACGTGATTTGTATCTTGCCACGCGGGAGGAGATACCTCCACCAGAACAGGAGGTGGATATTTACAATATGTTGATCAAGTACAAGTTATTGGAGCCAGAGGAACCCATGAAACGACCCAGAATGTCCAAGAGGAACATGATGTTGGATGAAAATGGAAAGCCCAAGAAACGAAGGTATTATGAAAGAAAGGGGCAGAGATTGACCAATACGCACTTGATTGGTACTGAAATTGGACAAGCTTTGGCAGCTGCAGCTGAGAAACAGCAGCAGGGCAAATCTGTTGGTGATGGTGGAATGTAGATGATTCTTTTTGCAACATGAACTAAAGTAGTTATCTTTTATCATAATCATCACTGACCCAAGGCAGTCGAATACTGAAAAAGTCTTTTCCATTTGATTTTTGACCATTGTTTACCTTTTTGTAAGATTGACCCGTTCGATACCACTTTTTCTTTCCGTCTTTTCCAATGTAAAAGTGGAACGATTTCTTGTCCACAAAAGGAAGTTTTTCTCTGTTTTGCTTTTGTTCCCTTACTACCTGCTCTCCTCTTCCTCGTGCCCGAGTCTCATTAATCACTTCTTTGATGACCTTGGCAGTATTCCCCATCCAGTTTGGCCAAATAGCGCCGGATATAATTGCCGTGACACCGAGCAAATAAGGTGCTACTGCAAATAAAGCACCAATCAAATTCACAGCGACAAGGGCGGCAATAGCAGATCCCGCTCTTTGTGAGGCAACCTCAAGATTGAGCTCTTGAAATCCAACTCGAACTCCTTTGACAATTTCATTCAATTCTTTGTTGTCCCCGCCTCTGACGGCACCCCACAGTGCACGGAACAATCTTTTGAACCAATCTGTCACATCAATTACCACTTGTATTAAGCGATACTTTGATCGTTTCTTGCCTTTCTTCAGATACCTTTGTTTCTTGTAACTAGATTCCTCCACCATCCATGCCGTACGTAACCCAGCCAAAACTTTTCTCCCAACTTCATTTTCCTTTTCCCATCGGTCGAAATTTTCTTTTCCTTCAATGAATCGAGCATTCCAAGCATCCATCTTGTTTTGAATGCCAAAACGTTTGTCAAGTGCTGCATAGGTCCTATAATACTCGTAAGACAATTGTCCAGTACGATACATGAACCATATCCCCTGGAATAAATCCCAAACTTGTAAATAAGCAGTTGCTATTTTTTTACCACATTTCAATGTCAGCTCTCCGTACAAACCACCTGGAATGGGACGAGTCGGAGCCGGAACAACGATTCCATCAATGGTAGTCACGCTCATGGCATTCGATTGTTCTGCGGCCTTTTCTGCTAAATCACCCCCGTAAAGTGTCCCCACAACTCCGCCCATGAGCCAAAGGTTTGGACGGATGGTAGTCGCCAATAATAGGCCAAAGAATCCACTTGAAATCATAGATCCAATCTTGATATGTTTGTTGGATAGAGTTGTTGGTTGAGGAAATGCCACACCCGATTTTGATTTCTTAACTTTTGCGGTAACATTATATTGAATAGCTTCGGGACTACCAGTAGATAAGATCGTGTTAACTTCATCTCGTCGAATATATCCACTTTGTTGAAGAATATTTTGAAGATCTTCCAACGTCAATGTTTTGGATGGATCAAGTGTCCCCTTGGTGTCATTGCTCGACGAAAGAAGATGATCTGACTTCACATTTTTAAAAGGACGATACGAGTTGGATCGATAATCAGCTGGATTACCACCACTTTTCTTATTGCTTCTATCGCCTCGTCTTTTGGGCCTGTCGTCAAAGAAGAGAAATGATTGAGAAATAGTCTCTGCCAATACGTTTTTAGATTTTTCGGCTTTACTATCTTTCGCAATCTTTGAATCCAGCAGCGAAGGAGGATCAATCATTGGATTGACTTCTTCTTGATCCTTGTTGTCTGTAATGTTGAACGATACTATTTCTTCTTGGACTTCTTCACCTCCATTTATAGATGATGATGTTGCTGTTGTACCGCCCATGACAATATTTATTGAATTGGTGACTTCTGGAAACTCTTGAGGCAGACAATTCTCTTTGACATCATCTAAAGGAGCCTGGACAATGTCAGGAGGAAGAAGATTGTCCACGGTTCTATTCTCTTTTCCCGACGATGAAGTTACGTCAGAATTATTATTTTTCACAACGAGAAACGGTCTTAATCCCAGACTGTAGGAACCCTTTTTATTCGCATGAAGACCAACTCCCGTACAATAATCTTGGTCACGTAATGAAAGATACCGATAGAAATACACCTTTCTTTTGTAACATGCATGATCATGGCGATGGTGTCGATACAATAGATAATTGTTGTAGAAGGCATGACAGGATGGCTGAATCAACTCTAGTAGTAAAAAAAGTATGCTCCAAGCTAGGTGTGATAATAATATAACATTGTAAATCCTTCTTGTCATGATCTCCGGTCGTTTTCTATGATTACTCATGAGCCTGCTAAAGAAGTAATCATGAAAGCAATATATGTGATGTGTGTTTTTTGTTTTTTTCTTGCCGTCTGTCTTCATTATGTTCTCTAGTTACACATAAAAGAGTACTGTACAGTTGGTAAGAGTTGACATGTCACGCCTCATGTTACATAGCACATCATAGCGTGGTTACGCAAAAACTAAAAACTACCGGTATGTAGAGAAAGAAGACGCAACGAGTTGCAACTTGTTGCTCTCTTCTCTTTTGGATGTTGTTTGTTCAAGAGCAAAACACGAAATAGATGGTAATCATAAATGTTATAATGAATTTAAAAAAAAATGGGATCATTACAAAAAACACCGCAGATGCACACAAAACACAAAATCGTAGCAAAATCTAAAGAACAGCGCAAAATCGCGGATTTCCGTAAACAAGTCCGTAATCATCAACGTTGAAGAAAATACAAAAACATGAAAAAATCAATCACCAAAACGATCCACCCCTTCATTGTCCTCTTCAGGGTTTGGGTCGAGATTGTACCTGTATCTCCTTCCCGATCTAGCAAGATATTCGTTGACTCTCTCCGTAGACACCTCCTCGTCTTTAAATGATCTTGGTGTATATCCATGATACGACACGTCAAGCCCCACGATCTCTTCTAAAGCATCAGCACGAAACAATCCCATGTAATTCAAAATGAAAAAGAATGGAAACATAGTGACGGTGCTCCAGGCAAGGATAAAAATGAGACCAACTAGCTGACAAGCAAGAAGAGTAAAATCGCCACTGCCTCTTCCCCAGGAGTAGAACCACCCCACGTGCTCGACAAGATTGCTGTCGGACAAACCGTACCAAAACTTCAACTGCCTTGGACTAGCAAAGAGCCCTGTGGCAATGACCCCCCATGTTCCACCGACAAGATGGACAGGAATGGCATCTACAGCATCATCAATGCAAAACTTTACTAGCAAGTGAGACGCTAATAAATACAAAAGACCAGCAACAAATCCAATCAGGAGTGCTGCCCATGGTTCTACTAATCCGCAACTGCCTGTCACAGCAACCAAACCTGCCAGTGCTCCATTCATGGACGATGACAATTTAAAAATTGGTTCGCCAGTAAGACGTTCTTGGATGACCAAATTGACAAACAAAGCGGCTACCCCTCCAATAGAGCCGGATAGTGTTGAGTTAACAACAGCTGCAGAGATGATGGGCAGGTTCAGGGAAGAATCCGAGCTGAACACATCCACAGCACTGCCAGCATTGAACCCGTACCAACCAAACCACAAAATCATCGTTCCAAGCATCTGTGACAACATAAACCAGACATCAAAATTATAAGTAAGCGCTCTCACAAGGAAAGCTGTAATATGCAGTTTCTCTTGTTTATTTCGCCTTACCTGCAAAGACTTGGAATGTCCAGGAAAAATCTGGGGTTCTTCGAGCTTTTCACCACGATCATCATAGAATCTGCCCTTCCTTGGCCCCAACAACAAAGTCGCAAGGAGAGCACAGATGCCACCCGTCACATGGACGACTCCCGACCCTGCAAAATCAATCATACCGACTCCCCAGAGAGGGCCTGAAGAGCCGCCAGCGGAAGCACTCAGAAATCCACTTGGACTCCATACACTATGCACGATCACAGGATACACTGTTTCAAATATATTCAAAAGCAAATTAGAATTCATCAATGTCGCTCCAAAACTGCATGATATCATACAAAATTTAAATGTCGATGGAAAACATCTCAAGTACAACAACTCACCAAAACCTGTCAGTGCCATACTAAAATACAAATAGGCGTTCATTTGACATCGTTCCGCGAGCGTCCCCGCAACAATCGTGGCTATGATAGTAGAGCAGCGAATGCAAAGGGAGCAAAATTTTCCAAAACATGAGGAGTGCCATAGACATTAGTAATTAAAATAGATAAATATCATGATCATGACGACTACACTAGCTAGCACCAGGATCACTTCTCACTTACCAGCCGTTGCTGCAAAGGCAAATTGGAAAAACCAGTGAGTGTATAATTTAGCAAGATTATCATCGTTGGGATCAAGGAGTAAAAAATTAGTAGACCCAATAAAGCTTTTTGTCTCGGGGTTGCCACCAAATGCAAAGGCGTATCCTACTAAATAAAACGCGACGCTACTTCCACAAACGTCCAACAAAGACTTTAACATGGTATTCTGCACATTCTTCTTGCGTACACATCCTGAGCAAATCATGGCAAATCCAGCCTGCATGAAGAACACTAACGATCCACAAAAAACGAGAAAAAATACGGCAATAATGTCAGATTCGGCCTGTTGATTTCCTGACAATACTTGTGCCACGCATTCTAGCTGTGATATTGTGTCTCCTCCTCCTCCTGTTCCCTCATCGTTGAGGCATTCATTGGCTATGTTATTGATCATTTGTCTGCTCCCGAGGCGTCAGTTCAAGTTCATTTAAACGAAGTAAAAAACTACTGGAATATGAGAGCTCGATGGAATGTATGTAAAAATATGAAACATTGCATGCCAAGTGAAATATTGCATGCAAATATCTTCTAGCTAGAGAGATTCGCATGCACACCTTTCACGTACCCTTGTTACTCTTGTTATTATTTCTTGTGACATGCACAGTTAGATATTTCCATTTTTCTCGCGGTTTTGGACAATCCAATCCATGGCTGTATTGTCCACACCTTGCATACTTTGGAGACTTTCCCTGGCGGTGCATGCAGGAGCAAGAGAAGGTCTGTCTAATTATGACAGGTGGCTGTCAAGTTGAGCTTCCTATCCCAATACCCCATAATACCCAATACCCCATACAACTATTTTATTTGAAATCATGTGATTTTCACGTTTCGCAGAAGAGATTGTTTGTCTGACATTTCCACGCTATTTTTTGTGACGAGACACGGACATATCCCCCATACTAAAAAAGAAAAAAGAACAGCCTGTTGAACGTGTACCAACACGCTCTCCTACGTGACACAAAACAACAAATCCATCACATGAAGGTGCGGGAAATCCACAAGGTTTGTCTGCCAGCTCCAAATATTTTTCTGCAGAGAAATGTATGCAATTATGATAATTCATAAGAATTACAAATAATGAAGTTATATATTTCAATTTTAGTTTCATGCAATCCTATTAATGTATATTTCACCAGATTCTTGATGATTCTGTAAATTGGTGTTGCAGTCATCACTTTGATGCCATCCATACACACATTCCAATGTGCTATTTTGCTCACTCACTTTTGCTTATCCTCTATTCAACTGTTAATTGTCAGATAATTTATTTTTTTTTGTTTGGAAGAGAATAATGAAAACAATTGCAGCATTCAAAAGTGTGTATGATTTATTAATTAGAACGTCAAAAATATTTTTTGTTTTTTTTTCTGTACAGTACAATTGAATTTTTGTGTGCCCCTCTGTTCTCAGTTGTTATTTTATTTGACGTACTGTACCTCTAGAGTGTCACCGTAGTTAATGGTTGTTCAACAATTGTAAATGAATGGCCTATAAGCAAAAGAGTGTGCAAATGTTTGTAGAGAGCTTTGTAAGTGATGTGTATTTTTTTAAAAATATTTTCAAATGTTTGCAAAGCTTTGCAAAGCTTTGTAAATCTTTGTAAAGCTTTGCAAAGCTTTAACAAAGCTTTACAAATATTTGTAAAGCTTTACAAAGCTTTGTAAATCTTTGCGTACTATGTATGTACATACGCCCATAGTCAGTATGTATCTACGTACATGTGCCAAATCTTTGCAAAGCTTTGTAAAGCTTTGTGCAAAGATTTGTAAAGCTTTACAAAGCTTTGCAAAGCTTTACAAAGATTTACAAAGCTTTGCACAAAGCTTTACATTGTAAAGCTTTGCTTGAAATATATAACTTCATTATTTGTAATTCTTATGAATTATCATAATTGCATACATTTCTCTGCAGAAAAATATTTGGAGCTGGCAGACAAACCTTGTGGATTTCCTGCACCTTCCATTGAAGTTTCAAGTTTCACTCTCTCTTTCTTCTCAGCGTTCTTCTTCATTCATGAACTATTCAAAGAACGTTTCTGCTTTGGCATCCAATCTACAAGTACTGATAATATCAATTCTAACATTCTTTTGTTTGTAATATCAGTAAGGGGGCAACTAAATGTGTTTGTTAGTAGTAGTGTGATTATTCATAGGGGTCATGCAGGGATAAACTGTTGAACACAATTCCTTACAACTGTAAGACATGATGGTACAGTACACTGTTAGGGTTTTTGGTCAATTCAAGAATAATAACAATGCCATTAACACTGGCTCACCAATCTTCTTCTATGCACCGACTTTAAGCTACTAGTATCCCTATTTGATACAACATCAACAGTTTATAATGATATAGGAGCTAATGAAATATTTATGTGTTCAATGGTTCATTTTAAATGCTTGATGTACCACCATCATCTGGTGATGGGACTTTATTTAACATGATGCACCAAACGTCAATACAGTTGATACTGCAACACCATGGAATCAACGTTAGCGTTTCCTCCACCAGTGCATGATGTCACAGGTGCACCAAATGTCTTGTCACACTTGCTCGTAGTAGAGACTACAAGAATGGACCACTAACACAACTAAGATAACAACAAAGATGACATAACAATGGTACTCACCTTGTCCCCCCAATAGGAATAAAGATTATCATCTTGTGGAAACAATTGACCAGCATTCAATTTAGCCCAATGTGCTCAATTGCATTGGATGATATCAGAATTGTAAGAGGGAATGTTACTCATATTTCAAAATCAATATAATAAAAAATGAAACAAACACAATATTTTTTTATGAACAATCTCTCACCAACAATGTTTTCTTTTGTTATGCATTGAGATACTTTTTTGAATGTGTCATGTAGCAGCACATCTCCATGCTATGTTCCTTTTATAAGAATAAAACCAAAGTATGATCTCAATCCACACACCATTGAGTCACACATGGGAGCTCTAATGTAGTACACCCCCTGTGATCCATAGTAGACTAGATAACATCACATAGGTGCACTGGATGTCTTGTGATCATTCTCACAGAGCATATTTCCCTGCAGGACCCTCCTCCGTGCTCTTGTTTCATCAAAATACAACCATACTGATTAGATTTCCCATGCCTTTCTTTGGATGGAGTTCTCAATTTCTTCACATGCAGACTGACTCCATACTTTCCTACAGTCCTCCCACAGGTCTTTCGATTCTTTTGGAGCATCAGGATCAGAAGAGATTACATTCATAACCATTTCTAGTTTGGCTTCCTTCTGGAGCATCAACATGAAGGCTTCATGCATTTCTATCTTGTCTATTTCATCATTACCTGTTACTCTGACTGTTGGCCTGTCAGCATCATCAGCACTCTTCTGCTCTTCCTTAAAGTCACGCTATTCTGATCTTAGTCTCCTCTCTAAGACCTCTGGCTTGTCCAGATTAATAAGCCCTCTAGGTGGGCTTGCACCACTATCATTGCTGTTGGATTGGGACTCACTATCATCCTCACTAGCTCCATGTTGTTGACTTGGTGCTAAGCTCCCATTTGGGTTCTCATCCGGCTCTTCATCAGAGCTATCATCACTGCTACTACTGTCATGCATAGTAGTACACAGCAATGAGACTAGACTTGAAGAATTGATCTAGCTGTATCCTCATCATCACTCCAATCAGATATGGCCTAATGTACTAGTCTCACCAACAAATGCAGAAAGACAGGTGCGGATGAAAGTAATATGTGAATCATTCAGCATTGGCTTGGTTTTAGGACAATGACAAGATACCACAGCAATTTGCTGGACACCCGAGGGTCAGTAGAATACTATTAAAGTTGGTTATACTCTCAGCAAACAGTGCAAATTAATGCACAAAAATGGCGACCATGGAAAACTCATCATATTAGAGCACAATATGCAGCAAGGACTAATTTTTGGACTTTCAAGGAGGATCGCACAGTGGACAACGTCCCGATTGTTGTCACAGCTATCAGTACAACAAGGCACAAAAACAGCCTCTTAACTATCACCTACATGCCGAATATAGTGGATATAGAGTCTACAAACTCCAATACCAGCTCAGTAACCGCCTACACTATTCCATATGAAAATTCAAGAGCACGGTTCTTCATCTATAATATCATTCTTAACAATGGAATTATTTTTTCCAATTGCTCATACAATAAGAGAACTGCCTTCTACGCAATTGCTGCTCAACCTAAGGGACAGTGGACATTGATAGATGAGATAGATTTTGACCAGGTGCTTCATTATGCTGGGATAGTAGTGGATGGGTCTGAATGGGATCTTAATTTGTATTGAGCAGAGCTGAGTGGCATCCTTGCTGCTATCGAATTTACTAATGACCTATGTGCAAAAGCGAATGTCACCAGCGGACAATGCACTGTGTACTGTGATGGTAAAGGCGCACTTAGTGCAGCATTTGGTAACAAAATGCCGACTCCCAAGTGGTCATCATATGACTTGGTCTTAAAAATTAGGATCTCAATAAGGGCATCACCCATTCACTGGAAAAGTGCCCATGTCAAAGGGCGCCAAGGAAAATGCACAACTCGCGCAAACTGAGCACATCACCCATCCAACATGGATCCCGGTAATGGCGGACAGCCCATTAGCAGGGACCTGCCCACACGAGTTTGATACAATGTCTTCTGACCACTGATGGAGGACAAATTGTGCCACACTATAGGTGTATCTCCTGAAAACAAACACCATTGCAATTTGGACATTTTCTTCCAATCGATTTCATCTCCTCAACCATACCAGCTTCTCTTCAACCTGATCAAATTCAATGCTCATCTTCTTCCTGTTGGAAACAATATGGTAAGGAGGAAACATGCCCAACAAGGAACTTGCCCAGGTTGTGGACAGTTTGAAGACCATGAACATATACTCATGTGCAAAAACAATCTCATGACAGACACATATGCATGAAGAGCTTGTAACAGATATCATGGCTGGATTATCGAACACCACAATGCCTGCTATTCAACAATCGATTCACACACTTTTAATGCTTTTCGCTCAGACCAACCAATCAACGCAAATTCACCAGTGCTCCCTCCATTAGAAGCGACACAATACACACTGGGTAGAAAGGCATTCTTTGCAGGCATTTGCCACAATGATTGGATCACTTCTCAAGAAGTATTCTATCAGCAAACTAAAAATCGACAAAGTGCATCCCGGTGGCTAATTCACTTAATTCATAAAATCCCATGTATACCTCTACAACAAATGTGGACAACCTGAAAGGATATTCTACATAAAGAAGTTCAAAATGTTAGCATACAGGCATAGCATGAGGAGATGAACTCCACAGTGGACAGAATTCTTGCTGAAAAACCTCATCCACAAACAACATCGCACCTCAGCCATACGTACGAATTATTTTTTTTTCACGTACTAAATATACGGTAATACTTATTTGCTACATACGTTCCATCACGTC
>JAAMXU010007159.1:17987-31257 GCA_019693545.1 Chaetoceros muelleri | reverse complement strand
CTCTATATTTTTATTTTACTGTACCCTGTGTATTTTTTGTATTGTGCAATGCCGCAATGCGGGATGATCACCTTCAATAAATTATTTTTATTTAAATACATTCAACCTTCATTTCCACCATTGAATACAACCTTACTCAATATTTCATAATCGGCATGTTCTCCAAATTGACTCGGACTGGTGTCATCGATCATATAATTCAAACGTTCATAGAACCTCATGGCATTCTGATTGTGTTTAAACACTGTTAGAACCACCTTTCTCATTTTCATTTCTTGAGCTATCCGTTCAATAATATCCATGAGTCTCTTCCCCAAACCATTTCTTTGCAATGAAGAGTCAATTTGTATTTCATAAAGGTATAACACTTCCTGTGACGGATTATCCTCGTCGTCAACTTCAAATCTAAAATGTGAAAATGCAAGGACTTTCTCTTGATCATTTCCCTCATTATTAGAATCATCCTTGCATGATTTGACAATAAGGAAGCGTGCATGACAATGCTTTAATTCTTCTCTCTTTTCTTGTATATTCAGTCCCCAGGAGGACTGTTTGTATAGTTCTGCCATGTTTGCTTGAAACAATGCAAGACAGGATTCTAATACACAATCCTTTAACGGGTCTTTATGAAACTGAATGCAACCTTTCTCATGTACCATGACTATGTCTTGATTCTTTCCCGGGTGAAGGGGTTGGAATGCAAGGTCGAAATTTGTACAATCTTCGTCGTCCTGACAAGAGGAGGGGTGGATGGACGTCCGTAGCAAGAATGATGAGAGGGGAGTTTCACATTGGTTGGCACGAGCAATATTAAGACGGATGCGTTTCAGACGTTTGTGTGCTTCTTGCTTGGCTTTGTTTTTGTTGTTTGATTTTTTAGAGCTTTTTGACATGGTTGGTTGGATGGATGGTCGGACTGTAAAAGTTTGTAATCATTGAGAAATTGTTGTTGCTATCTCTCTTTTTCTCTTCAGTGGTGATATGTTGTTTGGTGGGTACGGGTACGGATACTAACTGGTATTACCTACGTACTACTCTGCGGTAAAATATGTCAGTACAGGCGCACGGTAGTAGAAGGTAGGTACTGTATTATTTAGCTATTTAAGGTACTACAGTACAGTAGGTCCCAAGATCCTGAATTTTCAAAACGACAAAATGGCCGACCAGTCACGTTTCAAAACAAGACTCATATCGCTGATGACTGGCGCTGGGATGTCAAGAACAATGGGATGATGAGCCGTGCTGTATGTACGAGGAGCGAGGGTAGACTTCTCGTCGCATTCTACGGGAAACCAGCAAAAGAAAAACATCATTCCAATATATAATATAATAATATAACAAACAGTACATGTTGTGATAACTTTGATGTTTTCTTGCTCGTGAATACGTTCCTGTAGAATACCAAAGAAACCTTATCATCTTTTATCTGCACTTCTGCTTGGATAGGATTCTTTCACCATCTATCTACATTCTGACTTATAATTAAAATCCCTGTAGTACTAGCCAAGCTATCAATCATGGTTCGAAGAAACAAATCCAAGACTAAAGAGAAAGCTCCACCTCTGACCTTTGAGGATCCAACCGCCGACATTCCGCAAAAGGGCCCAGTCACAGAAAGTGGTGAGAATGTCATCGCATCATCCAACCAGGGACATTTCCGACCCTCGGATGTGTATGACGCTTCCCTTCGTGATGGAGAGGGGGGGTACAAACACAGGAGATCCTCCACTGTGCCCACGGCCAGAGAAAGTGCCTTTTCGGGTCCGCCAAGATATGATTGGGTCGATGTGGAATCTGCAGCAGCGATTAAAGTGCAGTCCATCTTTCGCAGAAATCAAGTCTTGAATCAGTTAGAGAAGGAGGGAAAATTGACGGCGGCGATGAGGAATAGGATAAGGTCTCGAGGGGCGAGAGGTAAGCGTGGGATGGTGAGTGAGGATGTTCCTTCTTTTTTGAGGTTCTGTGGGATTGGTATGTTGTTTAGTGATGCCACGGGTGAGGATGCGGATGCGTTGAATTCTCCTGAAAATGCAGGAGCGCAGAGGTTGCAAGAGAAGGAGTTGCAGGAGAGCGAAAATAGGAAATTTCGGCTTCGAAGAAAGGGTACCAGTCAACTAGAGGAAGCGATCGAAGTAGTGGACAATATCGATTTGGAGGACGAAGAAGAAAGAGAGCCTTCCAAAGTAGAAAGAAAGAAGAAGGGACTGTTTCGATTTAGGAAGGCAAAGGTGTAGCACACGCCTTGGGATATTGTTCCATGAATTCCATTTTGACATGTTTTAAAAATGTGGGTACAGTAGTATATTTATTGTTTTTTGGTCTGTACAAAAGTATTTTTATCTGTTTTTTGGTGTGTAGTATATTAATAGAGACTTTTTTAGTAATTTGCGCATTGTTGTTAATGTTTCAAGGAAAAGTGACGCTGTAGTCCATGGACTTACTACTGCTTTGCTCATGAAAGACGCGTGTCCATCCAATTGTGGTTACTATTTAGCTACTTATCAATGTAATTAATTTTCGCTGTCTGTTGTCTCTTCCTGCGCCCTACTGGTAGAGCTATTGTCTTCTTCGGGAGGAGTCCATTCAAAGGGTTCGGGAGGACCTGCCTCATCTTCAGATTCAATGGATGGAGGTTTGACAGTTCCGAGGTCTTCTTCTTCTTCAGGAGATGAATCAGTGAGAATAATGACACCCTGAGGTTTCTCCTCTGTCCGGATAGGACGATATCTCTGATCAAGATCAAATGTACAGAATTCAGCTTGAGCTTTGGTGATCCTGCAAGGATTAGGGAGACGGTAGAACAACGGCTCAGGCTCCCGTTTCTTCTTGAGTTTTGTTTCTTTTTCTTCCATTTCCTCTTTATCTCTCTCTCCTTCCACTTCCATCTTCTCCTCTGCACTGCCTTCTTTCTCTTCATTCTTTACTTCTTCCATCTTGTCGTCACTATCATCTTCCTCCTTTGCTTTCTTTCTAGCCAGACGCGCTTTATTTTTTGCTGTTGTTGACAGTGTAACCGTTTCAACGCGCTTCTTCTTCTCTTCTTTTTTTTCCTCGAGGCGTTTAGGATAAGAAAACGCACTTGGCTTCGAGTTACACTGGATCTCAAAACCTTTTGGGTACTTCAAGTCCTTGTTTAAACCGATAGTGAAAGAGGGCGTGATAGCGAGACTAAACATATGCATCATGGGAAACCAATACCAATGTTGTAACCATAAAGCAGCACCCACGGCACTAGTCATTTTGGTGTATCCGTTCTTCGATCCAAGGTCAAAAGAGCAATTCCTACCCCCTGCGTCTATGATGCCTGTTGCCAAAATAGCTCCCATCTTTGTAAGAGTTGTCTGATGCTTATCACCCACAAGTGACGCCAATTTTTCCCTAAACGATTTACTTTTTTTATCATTACACACATCTCCCTGCTGCATATAAATGAGGGAGGTACCAATCAATGCACCTTGCCTGACAAAATCAGCCATGTCCGATAACATTGGTTCAAGTAGGGCAATACTCTCGGCATCACCGGTTCCAGCCATTGCTATTCCCACAGCCATACAACTAGCATAACGAACATGGGCATTAAAACTTTCAAGGAGTAGCTTCACCAACTCGGGAACGCGGCTTGGTGTCTTGTAAAGTACAAAGGCGAGCCCAATCACAGCCGCCATACGAACATCGTCGCTGACATCACTTACTGCAGTATGAAGTAAGATTCTTATGGCTTTATTTGATCCTGTTCCGCAATAGGCCAAAGCCAAAGTGTATTGCGCACCATATCTCATCAGTGGATCTCTGTCGCCTCGCATTTCATCGATAACATAATCTGCATTCTCTTCTTGGCCATAATTTATCAAAGCGATGCCCATCACAATACCACGAATAATCTTTTCGTGCTGAGTCTCTTTTGCATAGGTCTTGAGTTCTGAAATTATCTCATTGATTTCATCAGCGTCGGGTGAATCTAAATTGTGACGAACGTTACCAGCTCCACTTCCAACAAGAACGAGGCCGATTGCGATACCTGCTGCCTCACCAGAAACTGCTGAATCTGTATAGATCAACTCTTTTAACTCGTTAAGTACCTCTAGCTTGTTTGTTCCAAGTGCAGTGAGACCTACTCCAAGCGCAGATCCATGACTGATGGGCTCATTAGCATGTGAGTTACGTAAATGTTTCAATAGAAACTGGTAAGTCTCATCTCTTTTGTCCGCAGATGACCCGGCATATGATCCATGTATTAGACCAAGAGCATACAAGGCTCCACCCTCAGCATAGCCTCCTTCCGACGTGACGACATTTCCTTCGTCACTTTCAGGATTGGGCGGTAGATATGGTTCAAGCAAAGTCATGGCTTCCGTAATGTGCCCAGCGTGAATCACTCCAAAGGAAGCCGTGGTGGAAAATTTGGCCCTATTTGTATCAAAGGCAAAATACTCCGTGAGCAATGATAATATTGAAAACGAAGAAAAAGTTTTAAAAACAATCATCGCACTTACCAGTTGGACGCTTTTTTCATCCAATCAAGATTATCCCTCAAAAATTCATCATTGGTCGTGCCAGCATTCAAATAAGAATGAGTAATCACCGAACAATTATGAAGCATCGAGTTTCTCACAGATCCACGTTGTTCGAGCGCTAGTTTCAAACTTGACATTATAAGAGGATCCGAATCAGAATGCTTGTGCAAAAACGAAATGGCAAGTTCACAGGAAAACCCTCCAATTAATATCTTGATTGCTTTCTCGAATTTTCCAGTGCTGTCGTCATTCACATTCCCTTGCAGATACGTGGCCACCTTGTTGACAAATGTCTGATCACCGCTCTCTACCAAATCAAAGCAAAGCTGCAACCCCAACAAGGCATCATCTTCCGATCCATTCAACAATGTCGACAGAATATCCGAAACAGGTTTGGGTGATCTCAACACCTGATAGGTGTTGGCCAACATGAAGGCACACAAATTCTTTAATGCAGAAGAAACTCCTGAATCGTCACTTGTCATTTTCTCCAGCTGGTCGGATATTATTTGAACAACCTCAAACCGAAACGCCTTGGAGGTAACCAAAGTTGTTGCCGCATGAAATGAGAATTGAAGCACCCTGTAGAGTTTATTCATATTCCCTTTTGATGCACACTGAACAACAATTTCACGCACTTTATCAGCTTCACGAGCTTCTAATGCAATGCCAAGAGCGTGTTCATACTTTTGTTCCGCATAACAGCGATTGAACATGAACTGAATCACAGCATGGAGCTTATCCATCGGAAGTGTGTCATAGACTTCTTTCTCCGCTGTTTCTGTATTTGCATCATGTAGCTGTTTCTTTTTTGAAATGTATGCATCAACTGCAGCTCCGACAAGACAGTCGACATAAGCCGGATTTTGAATCGCGGCAGCGTCTCCGAATACACCTTCGCCGCTATCCAATGCGAGCCGGAGAGCCTGTTCCGGTTCCTCCAGGTAAAAGAATACTCTGCTCGCTACCTTTGCAGCCAGATGTCGAACTTCCAAGTCTTCCGCCTCATCTTCGGAAAGAGCCTCGAGATCAGGAAGCGCTTGTGCGATTTCGTGCCATTGAGTGTCGACGACCGCAAAGAGGCGCGTGAGGGCCGCTTTTCGTAGAGGGGGCGACGGTTCGGTCAGCATCGATAAGAGACCTGTCGCAGAGGATACATGATTGGAAGTAAATGATATCGGGTTTCTTGTCGATGTCAACATGGTGCAATGAGAATAGATGCGGTATGACGTTTGTTCAGTTCTTCGGGGTGGTTTACGGATGATGGATCCTATAGATGAATGCAAAGCATGCTCTGGCGTCAATTTATATTATATGACTGACTGATTGTTGTGTGTTGGACAAAGATTATTGCGGTAATACCATCGTACCGTGATCGTATAACGTACCTGTAGGGTACACAGTGCAGAATCGTCTGTTTTCGTCTCGGTTCTCCGTAGTTCGTTCCCCCGCCCCCCACAAGGGTGGCTAAAGGAGACGAGACCACGAATAACCTGTGATTCTTGAGTGATTACCGGTACATTGCAGGATACACTCTGGGCATGATTGACGTGTATTGATCGTCTTGCTATAGTACAATACATTGTACTGTACTACGTATATCCTACAACATACAGTAACTTTACCTCGAGTGCAGTACAGTAGAGTACTGGTCCTAAAGTCATGCAGGAACTACGACTCGACGTACCATGTAGTCGTTAGTTGGCAGTACCGGTACCCGGTGCGGTAGTAGTACCTCCTGGTACTGGTAGTATTAGGCGACGACAGCAGGTTGAAGGACTTGAACGTACAATCGTACGAGGTAGTACCTGGTACTGGTACATTATTCAATTTCACGAACGGAGGAGAAGGTAACCAGTAACCACGTTACTTGTTTCGGTAGACTACCCGTACTAGTGTGTAATGTCGTAGGAGTAATGAGCGTTGCATAGTCAACTGATGGCTAAAGACACAAGTAATCAGCGAATGTAGCTGTTGAGGATGTCTCTAACGGACAAGTCAAATTGTGAGATCATTATTACATAATTATTATTATATATTTTTCCCCTTGTTGAGATTTCCAACGCATCGTAAACTGTAAATTCTACCACCCGAGATCTTTGTAGAAAAAGTGGCATTGTAATCATAAATCTTTGTGTCGCAGTGTTGAAATAATCACAATTAGGAATCAACTTGTTAAAACAGAAATCACTCAACAATGAAGAACATTTTCAGAACTGGGCCCTCCTTTAGTATCGTGTCGCAACTGCTGGCATGTGCTCTTCTCATCCTCGTCTCGTCTCCACAAACGAGTGCGCAATGTAACGAAAACGATTCATTCAAATACTTTTTGAAGGGAGACGATAGATACTGTGTCGACCTCAAAACTAATGACTTTTATCGAAATACATTATGTCCTGTACCTATCGTCAGTATCAACTGTCCAGTTGCTTGTGGTAAATGCTGTGAAGACGATAATACTTACGAATTCACGAGACGAAACCCTTTATTGATTGGAACATGTGATTGGTTGTCGAAAAAACAGAAAAGAATTGATATATTCTGTAAACAAGATGATCTGAACAATGGAAGAATCATTAGAGAAGCATGTCCAAAAACATGCGGAAACTGTCCAAAAGAATTCACTGTTGCTCCATCTGCAGCTCCATCAAAAGTGGCCAGTTCAGCCCCATCGCAAGGAACAAATGCTCCGACCAAATCGTTTCCGCCTTCACAGAAACCTTCGAGCAAGCCCTCTCTCAGGCCTACTCAGCAGCCAACCAGACCTCCGTCTCCGATGCCTTCTCCGTTCCCTACCTTGAGACCGACAAGTGTCCCGTCTGATTCGCCAAGTGAGAGACCATCCAATGAGCCGTCTGTTGCACCAAGTGAGGTCCCTTCTGATGATCCATCTTCAGCACCAAGCGTTCTCCCATCAGATAGTCCCAGTGAGAAACCATCCAACGAACCGTCTGTTGCACCAAGTGAGTTCCCATCTGACCAGCCCTCTGTAGCACCCAGTGAGTTTCCATCGGACAAGCCCTCAAGAGCGCCAAGTGATGAGCCATCTTTGGAACCTAGTGGATTTCCTTCTGACAGACCTACCAATAACCCAAGTTCAGAACCCAGCGTCAGTCCTACAGGCAATCCTACCAGAAGTATCAAGCCTTCTCCCAGTCCATCGGCTGTTCCTACTAATGGAAAGACCGAGGCACCCAGCAAGGCTCCTACCAAGACACCTACGAAGTCTCCCACTAAGACCCCAGTTGCATGCACTGATGCCACCGAGGCTACCTTTACCTGGGAATTGGACTTCGCAGGAACCACTGTTTCATGCGATTGGCTCACTAAGAACAAGAACGATGACAAGAACTTGGGACGTATGGACACTTATTGCCCGAGATCCGAGATCAAAGAAGCGTGCTGTGAAACTTGCGCCGGGTATTAGTGGTTTTATACCTCGACGCAATATGGCGATTCTATGTAATGCAGTGTTTTTTGTATATTATCCTTCTCTTAACATTCAATGTAACTATTAAGAGGTTGGTTAAGTGTGGTCAAAACATGGCAGTGATCACATATACTATATGTTATTTAACTTACTACTCTGTCGGGGCGTAGATAAAAGACGCGACTGTGAGTAGCTAAATCTGGGTGACGCGGAAAAGGGCATTAGAAGTAAGGATAACAAGAATTTCCCTCGAGAATATGCCAAGATATCAAGCTGCTTGCCAGGCGCAGATTATTAGTTTTGGTTAGTCACTGAGGACTACAAGGACGCCTTTTGTGCGATGCTCAATGACGATTCAGTCAACTGCCGTACGATGTATTGGGTTACGTTCTCTCAGTGTTAACTTTTGTTTTCTAGTTATATTCCAATCATAATTTATAAGATGCGTACTATGCGGAAAATATTGCTTTTCTACTATTCTACTGAAAAGATCTTTCATTACATATGGAAGAATAGCACTGTCAATAGTCATGCTGTTATAGAGTACTGTACTAATGATGGTATCAATGCACAATTCCTTGCATTTTCCCTTTTATGCCTTGCGACAAAAAACTATTAATGCCACAATTACAACGAGAGCAACATCGGTTTCATTCCTGCGGAAGGTCAGGAAAAGATAAATAACACTCATCATGATATATCCTTACTTCATTCGTTGCTATGAGCTGAATTATTGATCGTCTAGAAGGGCATCAGTATTTCAATGATATGTCGAATCACTGGAAGATCTGGCTGATTGTGGTGACCTCGTTTCTGTTCATTCCCCTTCTGCAATCAATCTCC
Organism: Chaetoceros muelleri; assembly: GCA_019693545.1. NCBI lineage: Eukaryota > Bacillariophyta > Thalassiosirophyceae > Chaetocerotales > Chaetocerotaceae > Chaetoceros > Chaetoceros muelleri. The sequence goes on along the minus strand of JAAMXU010007159.1, from coordinate 22,470 downwards.
TTATTCCGCCGTATTACTTCTTGACCATAAAACGTTCCTAATTCCTTTAATAAATGTCTGTTGGTTGTCTATGTAAGGAAGCGCATGGAAGTACCAAACACCAGCAACAGCCAATTCCTGCCCCTTTTGTGAGGACGGCGGGCGGCGGGCGGTGACGATGTATGCTCCCTTCGTAGTAATGGTACTATAGAGTAGTAAGTAAGCATTAACTTTGTCTCGAAGTGGTGACAAACGAATTCTTGGCATGAATGAAAAGAGAGAGTCTTCCCCGTTAGATCATCGTCCATCCGCCGTGCTGAGTAAAACGGCTCTTACTGCCATTGCCAATACATACTCCATACGCCCCCTTCTTTTGAGAAGAAAGGTCATCAGTCAGATTTCATTTTTTGCGTGCCCCTTCTTTCCTTTTATTCCTTAGGCTGACCGGCACCGCAACGTAAAACGTAAAACGTAAAATGGAAAAATAAACAGATTTACGTCTCAGCTTTTTTCCGCAGGGGCACCGTTACTTACGTAAAACGTAAATCTCCACATGAAACGAATCTTTTTTATAACAGTACACACTACACACAGTACAGCCAATGGTCGATGCATCTTTACCCCCAATCTTCTTTTACATTTTGACGGTTGATTTTACCTAAATTAATTCGATGCAATTTTCTTGTAGTAATTGCTGCTATAATAACATTCGAAGGAAAGCATTCTTGTCTATTCCAAAATGACTTAACTATTGGAAATATTCAAGATATTAAAATACAACTACGGTAGCTTGAATAAGCTCCAGGAAACCAAGGAGCAGTGAGGGGAAATCCTTGAATTGATAGATTTTTGTGGGAAAGCTGCACGGTTCATGAATAGAGGGTGGCGCGCAAGGGGCTTTTTGGACAAAGTCCAATCAGTTCGTCTCGCACGAAACACCCTCCGGGAATCGTAACCTACATACATAAAAAAATACTGTATCTTGTGACGAACCATTTTCTCAATGAATAGCCTGTCAACTGTTCTGTTGGTTGAATTGTTGCTATCTACAAACATCTTTCTTTTCAATGCTCCAAGTCTACTCTTTCTGCCTGTTTCAAATTTCTTTTATTTGTAAAAGGCTTCTGTTAAATTATCATTATTTTTAGGATTTGTTCAATTGATTCGCTTATAATTGCAATAATTTAACTTTAACCACATTTCGTGATCATTATTTATTTTTTAGTCTTCTCAGTCGTTACTACGCACGTTACGGTGGGCAATAACAAAGAAATGGGTTCCTAAATCCAACGGATCTCAACGGATCCAAATTGGTGGGAATAAAAAGGTACTTGTAGGACAATAAATTGTCTACAAAAGGCTAAACCTAAACACTGTGCCGTAACGGATAAGATGAGGCGGCAGAAAACTGACGCACCCTTTAGATGGATTGGCTAAAATAATCTTTTACTTTCGCTTATAATAAAGGGTCTTTTATGAGAGAGGGACAAATTCAACGGAAAACATTTCTCAACGGATCATATCACAAAAAACTCTGAATCAAAGATAACTACTGAGTGAGTTCATAAAATTCAAACTATAAAGTTTGGCTGCTCTCAAGAGAAGGATAAAAATATGGTAGCGTTCAAGGACTCAATAGTATTGGTACTTGCACTTTTGCCATCATTGGCCGATGCCCTTTGTGCCAACAATGATGGCTATCTTTACGATGACGATGGTAGAGACAGAAACTGCAAGAATATCCGTCTCAGAGAAGAGCGTCGCGTGGTGCTATGCCAAATTCCTGAAGTCAACCTTAACTGTCCTCAGACTTGTGGTAAATGCTGTGAGGATGATCCTGATTATTTGATAATCAGGAAGAATGGGTTGGAAAGCGGCTGCGATTGGCTTTACGGTGGAAAGCCAGGAGTTAGAACTAACAGGTATTGTGACAAATGGAATAACGGAAGACCTGTCAAGGATGCATGCCCTGTTGCTTGTGATTTTTGTTTCACAGACGCCGAGATCACTGTGAAACCATCTGCGGCCCCCACACTAAATGCCCCCAAGACTCCAGCGCCAACCAAATCCGTAGCCCCATCCAAGGCACCTAGTCCTCCTACTGGCAAGCCCTCTGTCACGCCTACTCAGCAGCCAACCAGACCTCCTTCCCCGATGCCTTCTCCGTTCCCTACCTTGAGACCGACAAGTGTCCCGTCTGATTCGCCAAGTGAGAGACCATCCAATGAGCCGTCTGTTGCACCAAGTGAGGTCCCTTCTGATGATCCATCTTCGGCACCAAGCGTTCTCCCATCAGATAGTCCCAGTGAGAAACCATCCAACGAACCGTCTGTTGCACCAAGTGAGTTCCCATCTGACCAGCCCTCTGTAGCACCCAGTGAGTTTCCATCGGACAAGCCCTCAAGAGCGCCAAGTGATGAGCCATCTTTGGAACCAAGTGGATTTCCTTCTGATAGACCTACCAATAACCCAAGTTCAGAACCCAGCGTCAGTCCTACAGGCAATCCTACCAGAAGTATCAAGCCTTCTCCCAGTCCATCGGCTGCTCCTACCAAGGCTCCTACCAAGACACCCACCAAGGCTCCTACCAAGACAGCTACGAAGTCTCCTACTATGGCACCAGTTGCAACAGGCTGCAGTGCGGATTCTACAACCTATACCTGGGAATTGGATTTGGCAGGAACCACTGTCGGATGCGAATGGCTCTTGAGGAACAAGAAAGAGGAAACAGATCAGTTACGAAAGGACACTTATTGCCCGAGAGCCGAGATCAAAGAAGCATGCTGTGAAACTTGCGCTGCATACTAAGTATGTGGCATAAATCTTTATGCTATAGAAAACTATTAGATGTTGAGTCGCAAGGGAAGCGAAACCAATGTCAATGAAGCTTGCTTGTTCCTAACATTTTAGGTTCAAACTTCGATCAGTCCCTTTCTACAGGAACACACTTTTGTGCGATGAGCTCGAATCATTTGTCGCACGATGTATTGGGTTGCTGTATTCTGTATACGTTCAATAAAAACGGTATATATATATATGTAAGTTTGCGAAATAAGCTTATATATATATATATATCTGACTGTAGAGTGCTAAAACTAAAAGTGAGATTTGTGTTTAGAAAAGATTTCGTAACAATGTGAATAGTGTTTTCCTACCAATTCCTTATATTTCAAATTATTCAAAAGCTTAAACGTCAAATATATTATCTTAAAGAAAGTATTCAGGAGTGCGTCTATTGACCTGAGGTTCCCCTCGTCGAGGAGCCGGATCGAATTGCAAAAATGTCTTGTTTAAAGACTCGTCAACTTCCATGATTGCCGCTTGATTGCCGCAACGATAGCAATAGTTTGGAGCACTAAAAATAGTGACAACACTCTTCTCATGACTCCAGTTGTATCCATCCATCACCAACTGATGAGCTCGACTGACTAGATCCAGTCCATTTCTATGATTGAATTGCTCAGAAATATCCTGTCCAAACGTAAAACCAGCTCCACGGGGTGAGATACCCCATCCATTACGGTCATCGGGATCGCTCCATAGTAAATCACACATGGGACCTTCGTGCGGTATCTCTTGTACGCGATCCAGCTGCCTCACATGATCCAGCGTATCGATGCTAGGACTTAGACCTCCGTGAAGACAAAATATATTGTTTTCCACCACCGCAGTTAGAGGAAAATAATCAAATAAGTCTGTAAAAAGTTTCCAAACATTTGCAGATCCATATTTTCTTACACATTCATCATAAAAACCATATACTTGTGTTATCTGGCGAGATTCATGGTTGCCCCGTAGAATATGAATGCGTTCAGGGTATCTCACCTTGAGACAGACTAACATGGTAGCAGTCTCAACAGAGTAATATCCTCTGTCCACATAGTCCCCCATGAAAAGAAAATTTGTATCAGGCGCCGATCCGCCAATGCGGAATAATTCAATCAGATCATGCCATTGGCCGTGGATGTCACCGCAGACGGTCACTGGTGCAGCAACGGGTTGCACATTCGATTCATTCATGAGCGTCTCTCGCGCCTTTTCACATAATAACTTCACCTCTGACTCCGCCAAGGGTGTTCCGACCGATAGCTTCGATAGCCATCCTTCTAGATCACTGTAATGTTTATCTTCGATGGACAATGACGATATGGACGGATGAGCGTTCATTGGAGGCTTGCGCAATGACCCCGTGGCGTGACCGCTGGAGTGATCGCTTCCTTGCGTCATTTCTGATTCGTTCATTTTTAAAATGCAGTAAATGATGTATTACTGTATGAAACACAGTAGCGAAGATGAGTACAGTTGAATTATTATATACTCTCACGGCAGAAACGGATGGATTCAGTCGGCCTCTATGATGATATACATATATTGATTGCTGTTTGTCTATTTATTTCTATTGCGGAGTATTTTTCACTCTAAAATACTCCTATCAAATATCATAATTACAACCCTGGTACTACCAGCACCTCCTCCCACTCTCTCTCCTTTCACGTGGTGGTTG
>JAAMXU010007159.1:0-16933 GCA_019693545.1 Chaetoceros muelleri | reverse complement strand
CAGATCATGCAAATTGATTGCTCAAAAGATATCCAACATCAAGGACCTTCCTCAAGAATGTTTTGAACACAAGGACATCGTTGCTCAATTCCAGAGGCGTCCCACCAAGTCCGAAAACTCCATCGCATTCGAGGGTATGGGAAGTTCGGCTGCGGCTGCTGCCAAGGCAAGGTCGAAAGGACAGGAAAACTATGCGCAAATTCAGAGAAGATTCACGAATACTAGACGCTTTACCAAGGAAAATTAGGATTCTTATCTCAAGTTCACAAACGAACGATGCTAATGTCAAGACAGAAAGTGAAGTGAATACAAACAAGCAAATGGTGTAAAGACATGGGATCTATTTAACTATGTAGCTGGATTCTTGTTTTGTATTCTGCATTCATGTGCATTGATATTCGTTGTTACATACTCCATACTCATTTGTACTCTCTCGTGCTGATTTATATGATATAATATATATATATAACTAAACAAGACTTCCTTTGTCTATGAGCTTAAGAAGGATACGATTGCCTTCCATCTTTTTAGAGATTGAAAAATTAAGAATTACATAATGGAATACATGATTTATTTTTGTATTTTCTCATTACACAATAGTACTTTATATCGTCGATGCTTTTGGGTTCAATATTCTACTGTACCCCCAAGTCAGGAGAGTGCATCATCATCATCAGATTGTCAAAGCAGATGGGCACAAAACAACCTTTTTATCTTTACCAACTTGACACACCGCATTGTAAACCACACAATAGGTGCAGTACGTACTTGTTTGATTGTACGTACCCCTGTTTACCTTTTCCACATTACACAGACACTCGACACTCGACACTCAGATCAACTCATCACATTTGAACAGCCAATGGAGCAGTCAGACACTCAGTGTTTGTTCGATTAGATACGAAGAAAAGAATGACGGAACAAGTCAAAGAAGAAAAAGAGCCACAAGAAGAAATTACAAATAACGACTTCAATGATCCGACGGAATCCGCAAATCTGACCGCCAGTAGAAACTCCGACGGACACAATGACGATCCCAAAAATATGCCAATGTTCAAACAGGACCATGACCCTAATCCTCCTTCACCGTGTACCAAGTTGAAACGACACAAAACAGAAGGGAATATCCAATCATTTTCACCGTCCAAGGCACCTTTACGTCGAGTGAACAGTGAGAAGATTGTGTTCAATGGTCAGGGAATCGATGCGCATCCTTATGCCAGAGGTAGTATCATTGAGGTTCTTTACGGACCATTTCCTAAAAAGGCATCATCAGATGAACGTGCAAGTGATGAGGAAGAGGAAGATTATGATGAAGGTGACGATGAACAGGAAGATGAAAGGGATGGGGAAAATAGGCAGAATAAATCGAATAAATATGAAGTTCGATTAGCGGATATTATTGATAGAGCCCCTTCGAAAACGCCTGATCATGAAATTCCTGGTTACAGGTGGAAATATTATATTCATTATAGAGACTATAATCGAAGAATGGACGAATGGATTACAGATCCTTTGCGAATTATAAGTCCGCCAAGTGTTGGAAATGCAAAGGTGAGAGCCATGAAGAAAGAAAAACAAGAGGAGGAAAGGAAAGCTCGAGAGAGAGAAAAGAGAGAAAAAGAACAGGCATCTGCTGCCATGTTTCAAATTCAAAACAAGCGAAAGAGACCGAATGAAGAAGGAGATGATTCCCTTAGCTTACTTGGAAGACCGGTCAGTCAGAGGGCAAGCAGTCGGAGGGCAAGTGCTGCAATTGCAGCTTCTTCTTCAAGTACAATCACAAGTCAGCCGGATGGGATTCAGCCATCGGCTTCTTTGTTGGAGGAACAAGAAAGACTGAGATTGACTCGCAGTCAGAGACGAAAGAGTTCGAGAGGGACGGTAGCAGGGAATGAAAGTGGAGGAGAGGGTGGTGAGAAGAAAGATGTGGTGACCTCCTCTTCGTCGACGATGGTAACCACATTGTTACCAGAGACAGAAATCAAAGATAGGGTTGTGACAGTTGCAGCTCAGGAACTTGATGAACATGAAGGACTTGATGAGGCATCATTGCGGGAACATGAAGAAGTTACAAAAGTGAAAAATGTACATGAAATTGAGCTTGGAAAATTCAGAATGGTAAGAAAAAGGTGTCGGGAATGATTTGTGTACGATTGAGTTGAAAACAAGGTCATCATGTTGCTTAACTTTCTCTATTACATAATGCACCATAGGATACATGGTATTTTTCTCCCTTGCCAAAAGAGTTAATGAAGGATGGAAATATGATTGATGTTCTTTATGTATGCGAATTTTCATTGAATTTCTTTACGCGAAAGACAGAACTTGTGAGATATCAGCACAAAACTTTGCCTAGAAATAGGAGGCATCCGCCAGGAAATGGTGAGTGAGATATTTTCACTTTTTATTTGTTGGTGAGTCTCTTAAGATTTATGTCATGTGATACTAATATACTCTCATATGATACTACTATATTCTCAGAAATTTATCGAAACGGTAACCTGAGCATGTTTGAAGTTGACGGTTTTGAGGAGCGAATATACTGTCAAAACTTGTGTTACATTGCAAAACTCTTCCTTGACCATAAAACTCTGTATTTCGATGTCGATCCATTTTTGTTTTATGTTCTGTGTGAAGTAGATGACAGAGGATTCCATCCAGTAGGTTATTTTAGTAAGGAGAAATATTCTGATGTGGGGTACAATCTTGCCTGCATTTTGACATTTCCCTGCCATCAAAGGAAAGGCTATGGAAGATTTTTAATAGACTTTTCTTATGAACTGTCCAAGAAAGAAGAAAAGGTAGGCTCGCCAGAAAAGCCCATGTCTGATCTTGGACAGCAAGCTTACAAACCATATTGGACATCGACGATTGTTGACTTTTTGATGAACAAGTCAAGAGAGAAAAGTGTCAGCATTATGGATATAAGTAAGAGAACATCAATCATGGCGGAAGATATCATTTTCACTTTAAACGTAAGTATATTGCCAGGGACGGTTACATTTTTTGCGCACTTTAATAGAATCGATTTTCAAGCTAACAGTTGTCATTCTAAATACTAAATACAGATGCTGGGATTGCTAAAGTATATCAATGGGGTGTATTTCATAACAGCGGAAAGTACGCTTTTGCATGAGCTAGCAAAAAAGCACCCCGTGAAGGAGCCAAGGGTAGATTCTTCCAAATTGCATTGGACACCATATTTGACCGACGTGAAACGTGATAAGTTCAGTATCCATAGCAAGAAACCCAGTGTTGAAGGCGAAACTGTTCGTGAGAAAGGAGGTTTCTAATGCTTGGCGAGAATCACGGGTGCAGAGTTTTGTACAATGATGCTAATAATCCTTTTAGTTTTTAGTTTATAGCCTAACGATATAGGACCTTCCATTTGGGTTGTGTAAACTGCTAATGGATAACGTTTTGTCCTTCGACTTAACCTCACTACACCATTCATACCACACTCTATCATTTTCACACTTCCTCCAAATATTGCAATAAACAGAAGCACCTGGGGGGACAATCTGTGGCTCCTTGATCGGAAAGTAAAGAGGAAACCAGCTGAACATACCAACGGAGAAGGTACTTGGGGCTATACTTATCGTGGATACATCTGCATTATTCGTTATACTTTGATAAAGCACGCAGTGGAACGTACCCAAGAATCCATGGATTGTATTTACTTGATCAAGTAGCTTTGTATCGGATGAAAGTGAAGCGAGTCGATTATCCAACTTTGGATATCCGGACCCATAGGCTGTGCTATTAGAACCCAAATCAAAATTAAGTTGGGCACTTCTCTCATTGTTAACCTGCTTAGCTGACTCTTTGATTGACTTTCCGTTTTGTTGAAATGGGTGATGGAACTCCCAGCACGGTTGCTCTTTATGTAGTTGAGAAGCGGCATGAGCACGGACCACGTAAGGTGTTTCCATCGCCTGTAGTGCTCCACAAGGTTTCCCCTCAGGACCTGTGAGGGCAAGGAAAATATTCATGTAAAAGTAGAAAACAGCAAAGTGAAGAATTGCACAAATACATTCTTCACTAAAATATTTCGATCAGCTTACCTTCCGTTGGCAATGATGGAAAAAATGCATGTGCTTTGGCTTCTGCATGAAGCTTCATAGATGTCACAGGTGCAAGATAGGATGTATACTTTTGCGGAATGCTAATTCCATTCTCTTTCATCAGTCCACTTTGTTGAAATCCATCCAAACATTCAGGGCTTAACTCGTTATCTCCAAAACTACCCAAAAGTTCGCTTACTACGATGTCTGCCTTGTACGAATCACATCCATCGATAATCTTGGATAGATATGGATCTCGGGATGCATGCCTCATATCACAATGAATCACTTCAACATTACTCCAACGAGGATCATGACGTTTCAGCGAATTCAAGTACAAGATTGCTGAAGGATTCTTTTCCACTGCGACAATATTCGGTTGGATGACAAAAGTTGAAACCTTTCCTAGAATGTGACCATTGCCCGTATTGACTCTTTCGACAGCCTTCAAACTAGAATTCACCAACGGACCTCTCCCAGCCCCAACAACAAAAATTGTCACATGAAAAATCACTTGATTGGAATCTTCACGGATGGGGTTACTTCTCAAATGACCTAATTGGATTTTATCCATCAATGCCAGTTCTACAGCATGTTGATATCTGGCATACTTGACTGGATCTTTCTCAAACTGACGTGCATCATGAGATTTGTTTAGTGACATCCAACAAATGTTCATCCAACCAATCAATCGATCCAATCAAATATCAAAAATAAAAAACTTACAACTTCATAGGTTGAAAACTCCAAATTATCCCCCAATGGCTGAAGTGCACTTTGCAAGTGATCCAAGTATCCATCCTCCATATTGGCCTCTTCCGTATCAATCACATTCGTCACTTCCTCACGCGTCCTTAAATGCCTCAAATATTCCAAGTACAACTTCATTTCCGACTTTCCTACCAACATCGCCCCCTCCTGATGATCCATATTTGGAACATTTTTATTACCATGATGAAGAGGAACTCCTTCCACCATGACTCGACACGTCCTCCCAAGTCTCTTGAGCAACTCCATAAATAGAAATTGCAATGATTTGGGAAGAGCTGGAAATCCCCTCTTATTCGTCAAAAACACATTGGTCGCAAAGGAAACAGCACGCAAGTTACATCCAATGAGCTGATGCAACAAACCTAGCGCCTCCACCAGTGCGGCACCATCCGTCTTAATCATGGAGGCATCCAACATGACCATGCATCCAAGATTTGACGCACCATCGCACAATCGATGAATCATTTGATATGTTTCGACGCTTTTCTTGTGAAATGGTACACGTACCCACATTTGCACGTTGTTGGCACTGCATTTGAGTACCTGGGATGCCAAATAACGACCATAATTCATGTAACGAACGTTGGTTGGAACAGGTGGGAGTATAACAGCTGGTATATTCATATGTCCTGCCCAATCTAGCATATAATCCATGTACGTTTCAGCCAATATAGCAGCCTTTTCATCTCCGCTGGCCATGGCCTCGATTAATTCATTTCCAACATTCCAATTAGCATGAACCATCGACGTCGTTCCCTGTGGTCCCCCTTCACTGCTGTCAATAGCAGAAGCGACATTTTCATTATCCTCGTCTCCATGATTGGTCAAATCATTAATAAAATCAAAATCAGGCGGTGAAGTTACCATCCCAACGATACAAGTGGACCACCATTTCGATTCTATAAGAGTGACGTCTCTTCGTGATAAAGTGGGTGAATGTGGAAGGTTCGTGGCGATAAAGTCAAAGCCGTCCTGTCGTGCATTTTGAAGGAGCAACAGTGCATCCTCTAAAAATACCAGTCCATCGATTGATCGATTAGTTGGTTGGTTGGTTGGTTGGTTAGATGTTTGAATCGTCGGGTGAGTACATGGAGAGCATGCAATTATATATTATATAAATATATATATATATACCTATAATGGCAGGACGCATTTACCTGACCGTGTTGGGATATTTAATCCTCCCACAAAAGTTGACTTGGACATTCTTTCTTTGTCGGATAATAATCAATCAGTTGATAAATTCTATATAGGTATTTTATATTGAATGCAATTCTCTTCTTCTATATTTTTTTATAACAGCAGAGATAGACGGACTAACTGTCTAACTTTTAAAAGTCTCCAACAATGTGTGAAATATAGAGAGAGATAGATGGAAAGAATGACACCGCCAACCGATAAACGTGTCTTTTCCGAAAAATGAACGGTGAATGACTGGGTGCGACGACGGACATAGTACGTGTAGTACAAGTAGTAATAGTTAATAGTACCAGGTACAGTAATAGATTGGATCATGGTGGATCATGGTACGTACATTACAGCTGGTACAGCACAACATGAATAATACCAACCAAAAGTGGTTAATCAGGATATACGTCATAGAAAACATACAGTATCTCAAAACATACTGTACTACAACTCTTTTTTTTTTCATTACAACTTACAACTATCTATTCTCTCTTCTCTCGGACACATCCATGGCTGGCTTTCTTTCGACCTTGTTACATACAGTATCCTCTATCTATAACAAATACAAATAGAGAAGCACAACATTACAATAGAACGAGAGACACAGTCAGTTGGAGGAAAAGGGAAGGAGAAAAGAAATATAACAAATAATCAAGAAAGATGTTTGCCTATAGCACATCATGGTTATTGCTACTTTATACAGCAGCATGTCTGCATTACCATCCAATCACCATTGAATCCTTTTCCCCTGTTCCCTCCAAGGACCATTGGCAACGACCCATTAGACAGTTGAATCCTCACATGACGAGGACAATGACAGTGCCTCTCTTTTCTTCTTCGGGGAACGATGGCACTGATGATGAGTCTGTAAGTGGTGATGAAGCATCCAAAGGAATAACTCCTGCTACAGCTGATGCTGATATTCTTCCACCACAGGCAATGGCAACGGGCTACTCGCATAATCCTGACCTCCTCTTGGCGACACAAGAGGCGACCCGTCAAGCCCTTGCGTCTCTCCCCACGGGGGCAAGCGTTGATCTTGGCCTGGTCTTTGTATCCAGTATTTACGATGGGCAGTATTCACCTACCGTCGTTGTACCGACCATTGTGGAGACTTGTCGGAACGAAAACGTGTCCCTTGAAAAGTTGATTGGGTGTTCTGCGGGGGGATTGGTTGGTACCAAGGAACCACCGCAGCAACAGAGTACCGGTACGTGTAGTACTGTAGCTGACAAGTCTCGTCCTCGTCGTGCACAGACGCTCAACACCGTGGAAAATGAAGGGGGGGCTGGAGTCGTTGTGACGTTGTGTGTATTGCCTGATACAGAGATTCGCACTTTTCATTTGCAGGAAGAGGATGTTCCCGATGATTTGTCTTACATGTCACCTCAACAATGGAAGCAATCGGTTGGAATGTCGTTTTTGAATCAGTCGCAAAAAAGTAGTAGTAGTGATGATGGTGACATTGGTAAGGATGAGATGACAACGTCGCCTTCGTTTTTTCTATTGCCATCCCCATCCTTTCAAAAGGATCTTGATGATTTTTTGAAAGGTATCAAGATGGCATTTGGGGATGGTGTTCAATCGACACTGGTGGGTGCTTTGTCATCTACGGTGAGTTCCTTGTCGAGGGCGAAACTTTTTCGATACGATGTGGATGAACCGAATGCAATACAGACTTTGACGGAAGGGTGCATTGGTGTGTCCATGGTGGGTGATGTTGAGTTGAAAGTTATGGTGGCACAGGGGGCGAAACCTGTAGGGGGTGTATATCGTGTAGTTTCTGGAAAAGATTCAACCATTGGTGTCATACAATTGGATGAAATGGCGACAAAACAATTGGAACAAGAAGATGATGATGAATCCAATGGGACAGCAGAAGGAGAAGAAATGGAAGATGAGGAGGAGGAGTTGGAGCAACACAAGGTGGATGCCAAGAAAAAACTAGCAGCGGCATATGCAAAGGCTGCAATACCCAAACCTGTCTTGGCAGAAGCTAATTATTTGATGAAGACGCTATCCGATGATGACCAGGCTTTCATGAGAAAATTTTTATTAGTTGGATTAGAGCGTTCGGGGGGTATGATTGGTAATAGTCCAAGTGAAATCATGAGATTGGCAGAGGGAAAGGGTCATCGCTTTACTGTACATCAAGTAGCAAGTGCTGGGATGAAGGATGGAAGCGTAACCCTTCCCCTTGGGAGTGTCAATGTTGAATTGGGAACAAGGATGAGATTTTACGTGAGAGATGGATCCTTTGCGAAAAAGGAAGTTGAAGCCATTTTGACAGGATATAAAAAGAAGGAACTTGAAAGTACGTTTGCGCAGGATTCAAAACCGTTTGAACCCAGTGGCTGCCTTGTGTTCCCAACATTGGATAGAGGGCAAAAATTCTTTGGAGGAAAATCGGGTTATGAAAGTAGTGCGGTGGCTGAATATGCCCCCAATCTGACATCTTTGGGAGGCTTTTTCTGCAACGGCGTCATTGCACGTCTTGATGATGCTGACAAACAAGCAATGGTCCATGGCAGTGCATCGTGTTATGTGTTTGTTGGTAGTAAGTCACGAAGACCTGTATTTTCTGTCGCCAAGGCTCGAGAAGAAAAGGAAAAAGCGGAACAACTTGCAAAGAAACAAGAGGAAGAAAGAAATGCATTAGCAGCAGAGAATGAGAAGAAAATGAAGGCTGCAAAAGATCTCTCTGTGGGTGACGATGACGATAAGCCAGCACCTCGTTCTGATGATGGCGAGTTGATTATCAAAAGAAGAGAAATTCACTCGGGAAGAGCATTGACCATAAGTTCCGTTCAGTGGTCCGTTGCTGAAAAAATGGCGAAGCCTACGTCTGCATTGGAAGGGTTCATGTGGGATAAAGAAACGGAGGTAGATAGACTTAGAGAAAGAGTGCCCCTTGCCAATCTAGTCAGTCAATGCAAACTTTTTGATATAGATCCATCAAAGCCAAAGCCTCGCGACTGGATTAGGCCTATTAGGGCAGCAGCTAGACAAGGATTTGTCATAATCCCCGAACTCAAACGTACTGAACCAATGACTGGAAGTCTGAGAAAACGTTATGATATTCAGAAATTGACAAAACAGTTCACCAAAGCTGGTGCAGTAGCTTTAAGCGTAAACTGCGATCAAGTATTTTTTGGAGGATCCCTAGAGGACATCACTGAAAGTCGTGAAGCTGCTTCCGAAGCGATCCTGAAAGCATCTGATGCAGAAGAAGGAGTGATTGCGCCTCCTATTCTGGCTTCAGATTTGATTCTATATCCTTATCAATTGTACAAACTTCGTCTCGCTGGGGCAGACGCTGTAACTCTGGTTGTGGGGGCTTTGACTACCAAAGACCTCCTTTATTTCACAAAGATTGCAGTGAGCTTGAAAATGAATGTCGTTGCATCTGTTACCAGTGAGGTTCAAATCGATCGCTTGACTAAATTGGGAAGCAAAATTGATGCAATATCTGTTTCAAACAGAGATCTGGAAACATTTTCATTTGATGACACTGGTGCGCAAGCATTAAGTTTGCTAAAGAGTGATGCAATGAAGGCGTTCAAACAATCGCATCCAGAAGCTGTTGTTTTAGCCGAAGGCCGAGTTGGTATGATTGAAATAGACAATGGCACGGGAGATAAGTTTGCTCACCTCTATGTGGAGGCGTTGAAAGATGCAGGAGCTATGGGTGCAATTGTGGGTGGTGGAATTGCCAAAGTCAACAAAGATGACATTGGCGAGTTCTTGAAGTCATTTCACTAATTGCCGGTAATTTTCCTTACAATACAGTAGTAAGTTTTCTGAAATCTTTTGTTTTAGCCAAGTTATTAAAAAGTTAAATAGGAAAATCACCATGTTCCACATTTGCAAGGTACAAACCTTGAGGCGGTGCCATGGGTGGCGCTATTCCACGATTTCTTGCGAGCAAAATTTCTTCCACTTGACTTGGAAGTATCTTGTGCTTTCCGACTTCTACAAAACATCCAACAATATTTCGCACTTGCCTATAAAGAAATGCATTCCCTTTCACGACAACCGATACCAATTGTGAATTGTTGCCATTGTGGAAATGTCCTCTTGGAGGATGGTTGGTGACTGAAAAATCATCATAAAGTAGAGGGGAACTATAAATTCGAATATCATCAATTGTCGTGATCGGCGTTGACCTATAGCAACCTTTCCCACGGAACGAAGTAAAGTCATGAGTCCCTGTAAGAATTGTCCCAGCCTTTCTCATCGCGTCGAGCTCCAGAGGTTCCCGACAATGGATTCTCCACGATCTTCCTGCCTCAAACGGATATCCATAGTCTTCGACAAAGCCATTCATGTTTTCATTTCGTTTGGGCAACCGATGGCAAAGGATACGGTATATATATGTCCTACTTGTGGCTGTAAATCTTGCATTCCATGAAATATATGGAGGTTGATCGTTACCATTCCCCATTCCCTCGGCAAATAATTTATTGGGTATCAATTCAACAGGCGCGGGTCTACACGATGTTATTCGAACATCATTGTCCGAACGACGCAGAATATTGGGAGAAATGATATGGCTGTAATTTTGTCGGTACTGATTGATTTCATCTCTTGCAATTTTCACTAAATAAAAGTTCAATCCTCTCACTAAATTCTGAGGTTTCCACATCAAATCTACGCCTTTCCTCCGAATATCTACGTGAAACGTGTTCTTCAACGCATGAACATGTCGATCGGTCCTTGAACTAACTTGAAAATTCTCAAAGTTATCACCCTTCCATAAATATGGCAGATCTGCATTTAAGTCATATGTCCGTCCGTCTACTAAAGCAGATAGAGCCAGTCTGATCTTTCCTTCAATGGAATGCAAGCCCCGCAAGTCAGTGCCTTGTTGGGTGATACAATGTTCGTTGTTGTTCCCCTGGTAAGAAAATCCCAAGCTGTTCAATCCGTCGTAACATACGCTAAAAGCATATCGTTTGAAACCATGAGATTGCCGAACTAATGCCATCGAGAGAGAAGAAGTTGACCCGATGTATCGATTGTTATTGTTACTGGCTCATGTACTCTTTATGTATGTCTGCAATTATGATTAGAGTGAACACTAATAAAACTCTACTGGTAGTTACTGTACTTTGATGATGCACGGGACACCATACAGTACCAGGTGTACTGTACATCGTAACACAACGTTAGTACTACTGGTACCCTACCCGACCATTCAATTTTTAGTTAGCGACCAATGTACCGTAATAAAAGAACTATTAAAAGTAACTAACGAACCACCCACACTACAAACAACTGTGTAGTTTCAAGTCGTCTCATATCTCATACTCCATATTATCTGATACCATTCTTTTTTGGGCATGATGTGCAAGACAATTCGAAGCATGGTTTTGGTGTTACCTCTTCTACTAATATTCACAGTGGTGGATACGGATGCCCTCGTCTCCTCCTCCTCCTCCTCATCCGTTTCAAAAGGCTCAAAGATCTGCTTACCAAAGTCCAATGCTTCTTTGCCAAAGAACAGACGATCAATCCCAAGAACCAAAAGATCTTGTAATTCTTTTCCTTTTGCATTGAGGTCGAGTAAAGCAGCAATACTCCATGAGAGTGAAGACGACGACGACGACGACGACGACGAAAAAGAAAAGAACGAAATCAAAAGTGCCAAAAAGAAACTTACTCGCGAGTTTTTCACAATTGCCGTTCCAGCATTTATACAGCTGGCTGCGGAACCTCTGGCGTCTCTTGTGGATACTGCCTATCTGGGAAGACTCGGTCCTGAAGTTTTGGGTGGGGCCGGTGTGGCCATTAGTGCACAGTATGCTGTGTCAAAGTTGTACAATGATCCACTGCTGAGAACGTCTATTTCTCTCGTTGCAGCTCAGGATGGCAAGAGTCGTACTAGCAGTGTCGGAGACAGCAGCGAACAGGAAGACGAGAAAGAAACATCCAAGAAGAAAAAAGATTTGTCTGTGGCTGTATCATCGGCCCTTCTTCTTGCTCTCTCAGTGGGTGTCGTTCAACTTGTGATTTATGCATCTCTTTCGTCATCGATTATTCGGGGAATGGGTGTCACGGCTGAATCTTCCATGTGGTATTCGGCTGTTTCGTATCTTCGTATGCGTGCGTTTGGGACACCGGCTGCCACTCTTTGGTTGGTCACAAATGGAATATTTCGTGGACTTGGAGATACCAAGACACCATTGATTTATTCGATTGCATTTACGGCTATGAATGGTGCATTGGATCCCTTGTTTATTTTTACATTTGGGTTTGGAGCAAGTGGTGCAGCCCTTGGGACACTCTTGGCACAATACTTGGCTTTGATACCTTTGGTTAGAGCACTCCATAAAAAGGTTGAAATTGACTTGTTTGGTCAATTGCAGGATCTTAAAAAGACGCTTTTGGCGTATCTTGAAGCTGGATCCTATGTGTTATTTCGATCACTGGGAAAGGTGTTGGCGTATTCTGTCTGTGCAAGAGAGACGGCACTGTTGGGACCAGTTGCAGCGGCAGCGTACAATCTGACATTCCAACTTGGGTTTGCCACGACACAAATATGTGAATCTGTGGCTGTGGCAGTTCAAACATTGCTTGCGAGAGAGATCTCCGATGATGAATCACGGTCGAATATTGTGAGAAAAAGTGCTGTGAGGCACTTGATTAATGGTTCTATAATGGTTGGTGGAGGAGTTGCAATGGCTCTATCCTTGGTAACATATTTCCAAAGAGGATCGGTGATGAGTGGGTTGACATCCAATCCTGCTGTGCGGGATGCAGCCTTGGGTATCTTTCCAGCAGTGTTGGCAACTCAAGTTCTCAAGGGACTGGCCTATCCAGTCAATGGTATATCCATGGGTGGGTTGGATTGGAAATTCACCATGGTTGCCATGTGGGTTGCAAATCTCGTTTGCGTAGCAATGATCAAATTTGGTGGTGTCATGACCTTGGGAAAAGTTTGGTGGGCGCTTGCAGCATTTATGGGGACACAGGTTGTAGCTGGCATTGTCCGAGTTGAGAGCAAGACGGGTGTGTGGAAGCTTTTGAAAGAGTAGAGATTTGAAAATGAAGACACACAAAATGCAATTGACAGTCGACAAACGTAAGAGAAGTACCGTACAGTAACACTAATTCTAGTAGTCACACAGTTTGTCTTAATTTATCGTAGTGTGTCAATTACAACACCACTCGCAGCTCGGGTCAATTTGTCCTTGATTGCGAGTACAAGAGCTTCTTTTTTCCCAACGTTACTATCATCCACTAGAATTTCTGGAAAGTATACTCGTTTCACTCCATCTATCGTCTCCGACCATCGCAATGCATCAAAAACATTGGCAGCTGCCATGTTAGAATTTCCATCTGAACTGAGATCCCTATAGGCAAGAGCCATGTCTTTCAAAGAATTCAATCTTCCAGCAAAATCAATGATCACTGCAGTCTCTAAATATTGCTTTTCCTCATCCCTCCATATGTTCGACTTGTTTGCATACCTTTCATGAGATATCAGGAAACTCTCTACATTGGGTGAATAGTGCCGTATTGTCTGACCTGGAGCTACATGACTCACACTCTCACCAGTCGCCTGCATCTTTTCAACCACCTCAAAAGAATCACCCAAACCCCTATCCACTAAACACTCCAGAATCTCCATGGCCGAAACGGCTCCATGACGTAAGATGGTAACCCTACCCATTCCCTCTGACAACATTTCAACCTTTGCCACAGTGCTTTCAACACCCACGTCACAAACTAATTCATTCTTGGTTTGTTCTAAACCTTGATCCAAATCAGGGTTGATAATCCAAACATCTTCCATCCGCAAATCATCCATTACATGAGCTGCCCGGGTGGGACTGACATGTCCAAACTTATTGGCACTCGGCGCTGCTATTGGCACACCACTTGCAGCAATCAACCTCCTAGCGATGGGATGAGATGGAGAGCGACAGGCAACAAAACCGGTATTGGCCATGATGATGGAGGGTATTTCCGGAGAAGCTTTTGCAACAAGTGTCAATGGACCTGGCCAGAATTTATTCGCTAGCACCTCCAATGCTGTCTTTTCAATATTAGCATTGCTAGTAAACGTAAAGTTATCACCTGAATCGAATGTAGGGGATTCTGTAATACGACAAGCTTCCCATAGTTTGGTTGCATCTTGAACTTGGCTGACGTGCACAATGAGTGGATCTGTAAGCGGTCTTTCCTTTGCATCAAATACTCGCGACACAGCAACTGGATCAAGGGCATGACATCCCAAACCATACACAGTCTCGGTGGGAAAAGAAACAAGATATCCAGATCGAAGTCGTTCCCCGGCGTCTTTCAAAGATTCGTCTGATGAGGAAATGTATTTGGCCTTTGTCATTTCATAAAGGCTAGTTGCAGCAGTAGAATGGTTTTCGACCGATGTACCTTCTTGAGAAAGTGCCATTTTGTAAGAGGATTGGATATTGGAATGAACAAATGAACAGACCGTGGAAGTTCTGATTGGAGAAGTGGCTCTGCGTATTACAGGAAACGATGATGTTGCAATATTTTGGAAAGAAAGAAAGCCGAAAGTCGCAGTAGATGATGATGTGATGGCCTTGAATTTACCCAATCCAAGTATGAGGAACATGCAATATTTGACTTTTGATTTATCGTTGCTGTATTTCCTTTGCAGTTTTGGACTAGAAAAAATGATAGGCATTGAATTACGAAATATATTTATTTATTGTTTCAAGAACATTCCGTTTTTCATTGATCAATCTACTTTTGCATCTGGAAATGGTAAAAACATCCAAGAGATAAAGGAATAGAATGATGATAAATATTACATGAGAACTTGAGTGGTTGCCAAGTGCATCCCTTGTCATGTTGGGAGATTCGATTTTAGACTGATCGTCAAAATAAATACGCATGAAACATGAAACATCACAACATTTTGTCAATGTCGCATTTTTCAATGTAAATGGAGTACACTGTAAAATATATAAATAAACAAACAAATCAGTCATCCCTTGATTGATTGATCAATTTCCTCCCTTCTGTTGTTTGAGTACACATAGATTATCCCTGGAAATGCAAGCTCAGCACATTGAAACGAAAATTCCTCGGCGCATAATCGACGCTCGAAAAAGATGGGAAGAGAAAAAGGCAGCTCTTCGCGATAAGATTTATCAAAAAGTTCCTCCACCGGCTGCTGTGTCATGTGATATATCTCATATTGAATCTATAGTAAAAAGATTTATTACTTGTCAATCGAAACCTCCAGATGATCCCGTAGCAGTAGTAGTATCTCGATCAGATCTATCGAGTCGTGCAACTCAAGACAATGCGAAGACTGAATCTACACCTGACTTGCACATCGACCATGCAGTTCTGTCGGATTCATTGTCTGGATTTTCCCAGGGAATTGACAACAACATCACAGAAGAACAAATAGAATCATCCAGCAAGTCGTCGTCGTCATTGGTATCGCCATCATTAACCTACCGACAGAGGCTGGTTGAATTTTATCAAAAACACAATCCTAGTAAACTTGACAGCGTGGACAGTACACTGGATAAGTACAAAGGAAAAGAGGAGGAATTGTTTTCAAAATTACAAAAAAAGTATAAAAATCCTCCTTCTGGATACCTGCCGCCCTGCGGTTCAGGTCCCAAGGTATTTATGGACATAAGTATTGGCGATGAAATGATTGGAAGAATTGTATACAAATTATTTGCAGATAAGACTCCAAAAACGGCAGAAAACTTCCGTATGCTTTGTACCGGTGAACTTGGTCGATCCAAAATATCATCAAAGGTACTTCATTACAAAGGTTCTTGTTTCCATAGAATTGTGCCTAACTTTGTCATTCAGGGAGGTGATTTTACAAAGGGCAATGGGACTGGTGGAGAAAGTATCTATGGAGGAACACCTGATGGGGATATGTGGGGTAAATTCAAGGATGAGTTGCCATTTCTTTTGCATTCGAAAAAGTATCTCTTAAGTATGGCCAACAGTGGAAAAAATACAAATTCATCTCAATTTTTCATCACGTTGAAGGATAAACTTCCACATTTGGATGGAAAGCATTGTGTCTTTGGGGAAGTTGTCGAGGGATTTGATGTCATTGAGTCTATACTGACGAAAACTCAGCTGAACAGTGCTGGTATGCCATCTGCTAATACAAGGGTACGAATAGAAAATTGTGGCCAGGTACCAGAGATTTCTGACACTGCTACAGAGAATCTTTCATCTTGCAGTCCCAATGGTGAAACATTGCAGAAGAGTGATTCCATCTTGGTAAAGATCGAATCAGAAACTTCTGGAAGTTTGGAAGGTATGGAAAACAAGGGGCGTGATGAATGTCTCACATCGTTTCCAAAGACGGACAAAACATCTGACACTCGAAGAAAGAAAACTGTTGAGCGAAATAAAGTTACAAACGATTCTTCACACTCCAAGACTTTGACCAATCCTTTTCTTGGAGTTGACTTTGCATCCGCGCTGGGCTGTTCACCAAAAATAACAAAAGTCTTTGGTGGTGATAATCCAAGAAATGATGATGCTGAGGTCGAAATTACTATAAACAACATGATCAACACCAACAGTAGCAACGATGATAACAAAATTGGTTTGAATTCAGGAGTGACTGAACAGATTGATCCAGATTCCTCTCGATTAATCTCGGAGCCTATTTTGTCTGTCACCACAAAGAATGGAAATAAAGCTCTCAATAACTACAAAGTAAATGATGATGGAGAAAACCGAGACTTTGATGGCGCCTCTCCTTCTTTGATAATGAAGCAGCTTCAAACGGAACACGAAACTCTTGACGTGGTAGAAAATAGTGTCGCAAGGGAGGTTGATGCTGATGCGGATAGTGCATTGGTACCAGTGTGTGAAGGTCTCGTCGTGGAAGAGAGCAGCACTGCAAGTGATGCTGATGCGGGTGA
>JAAMXU010007158.1:0-30487 GCA_019693545.1 Chaetoceros muelleri | reverse complement strand
TGATGAGGGTGTAATATCTATATAAAATAAGATGTGAATCAGGGCTTGGCCAAATTTACCACCATCTTATTACTGAATATGGAGTGTAGGATATTACACGGTTGCAAAAAATGCTAGCGACTGAATTGGCGATTTTGGTGTGACACTTAACGGTGGTTTAAGGTGTGAAGGCTTCTGGTTTTATTTTACGCCCTGAATCCGATCAACGACGTTATTACTTATTACGAAATCGGTGTCTTCGGATTTTTGTAAAAAATGCTGTACAGTATAGCGATCATAGAAGTAGTGTACCCTGTTAGTGACTGGATTATTCGTCGTTGGCGATTTTAGGCTTCTGGTTTATTGGCGATTTTGGTGTGACAAATAACGGTGATTTTGAAAAACAGGTGTGCACAGTGCCTGCCTACAAACTATGCGTAGATAGGTTTCCCGCACCTTCTTCGTGTGTATTGATTGTGATAACCTCTGTACTTATACAATCTATCGAGGAGAAGTCTATTTGGCACATGCAACAGCCAAGCAAGCAAGCGACCACCATCCAAAAAAGGAGGAAACAATCTCAAAAAAACGAACAAGGAGAAAATAGAATTAATTAATCAATCAATATTAATTATTCCTACTTTTTGTTTAGTTTGCCACTTCTACCTACACCAAGAGACATACACAATATTCAAAAGGATGTACATAATATCAAGTTCTAATAGATGGACCAAGAATCTATTGTGCTGGTTCATCACAATAGCCACATTTCTTCAAAGTAATAAGAATCATGGTGATAACAGCAGCACAGTAATTGCAGCGAGTGCTTTTCTGAGTACTCCTGCTGGTGGTATTCAAAGACCAAATAATGTCCACATGGGAATTCGTAACTCGGGATCTGGCCCTCGTCCTGGTCATATTCTTGGTCGTCAATGTACGGATGGTACTAAACAGTATGCCTCCTTGATGAAGATGTCATCCGGCGATAGTAACACTCCTTGCAGTAGTACTATATTATTAAGTATTACTGCAACTAGAAAAGGAAGGAGAAGAGGAAATGTGGTTCATAGTAGCAGTAACAGGTTTCTTTACTCTGAAGTGAATTCCAGAACGCCATTATCTTTTACCCCCATGTTGATGTCATCTCGAAAGGATAATTACGATTCCTCTTCTTCTTTGCCATCAATATCAATTGCGCCCTCGACGAATGAAATTTTGGAATCCGGAGACATCATCCCACAACAGCAACGACGAGATGATAATGAAGAAGAAGAAGAAGAAGAGGCAGCATCAGCTCAAAACAATCGTCGACCTCCATGGATGAAATGTGTCAATGGCATCGCATCCAAAACAGGGCCTTTGAATGAAGCTGTTTCCAAAATTGCCAATGTATCCCTTTCACAAGCAAATGATTTGATTGCAATTGGAGCTGTATGGGCAAGAATGGACGTATTGACACAAGAAGACATATTAAGTCAATACCAATCATCAGGTACCAATCACAAAGGGACAAAAACGAATGCAGATGCTAGATTACAATATGGAGATTTGCCATCTTTGTCATCCATGTCAGAACAATATGAATACAATGTTAATGACTCCGATGATGAGGATGATACTGGTGAAGATGAGGGTACCAACAGACAAGATAGAAACTTGAATCAATACATTGAACAAATTGAATCTCAAAGATACAATCGCATCATGGCACCCTCCACTATAACCTCAGGGACAGATCTTAGAATCTATCCATTTCCGCGACGATTCCCCGCCTGCAAAGATTTGGATGAAACCAAACTCCTTCACGAGGATACCACATTCCTCATTGTCGACAAACCACCCATGCTTCCCACACAACCAGATGCATCCAACTACTTTGAAAACTGTCCAGGATGCGTCGCAACGAATATGGGTCCCTTTTACAATGTCCGAGGTGATCCCATCGACCGTCCCCTCTTGTGTCATCGTGTAGATTCCTGTGTCGGTGGATGTGTCGTTCTGTCCAAGGATGAAAATGGACAGGCAGTCTTTGCCAAATTGCAGAGGGAGAGAAAGGTGAAGAAGGTGTACAAGGCAGTGACCAAGGGTATGGTTCCATTGGGGATGCACGTGCATTGGATGTGGGGCGAGACGACCAAGAGAGGACGGAGTGGTGGACCACCGTGTCAGTTGGTATCGCATGAGGTGCCATTGAATCGGAAAAAGGCCAAGAATTGGACCCGATGTATATTGGAGGTGGTTCAGTGTGTACCAATCAACATAGATCCAGACAATGAGTATGGGTATGATCCTGGTACAAATGAGCAGTATTATGAGAGCACGATTCGTTTGGTGACAGGTAGGAAGCATCAGGTTCGAGCCATGTTGGCAAGCTTGGGAACTCCCATTATTTGTGATACATTGTACGAGCCGATAGCGGGGATGACTTTGGACATGTTGAATCGTGGAGGTGAAGAGGCGATGTTAATGGATATGGCCATTGAGAAGTGTCGCACGCCACAACAACCCATTGGATTGCAGGCGCATGCTATTTTGTTTGGGGGGATCAAGGCTAGGGCAGGAACACCTTGGTGGGGTGATGGCAGTGGTAAGAAAATAACAGATTCATAGGAAATGAGTTAGTTTCATATTCTCTCTCATTGAGTATATAATAAAGTATAGTAGTTTTCTTGATTAAGATGAAAGTGTTATAATTTTACAAAAGTAACAGAATCACAGATAGTTCTTTTTGTGTGAGCCGTGAGAATGACGTTACGATACCGGTACCGTACCCTACACCGGGTTACAGTTGATCGTCTCTTTTCTTGCCCACTGAATTCCCGCATTGGAAGCGCAAATACAGTAAGCCAGCAGCCGGCAAGAGGCAAAACCGTGTTATTACACATGTCATGTAGGAAGTGTCATCAATCAAAGTAATCAATTCGATCAGTTTCCATCCAATTCAATCACATGAATGATACAGTAGGTTGTAATTCATCCTTCATACAAAACATAGTAAGCAATCCGTGCATTTCATTTGTTCGCGTGGAGCGTGGACGGGGGATTCCATAGAGAGTCCAGCAGATTCCTTCCTCCTGGCCGTTCAATGAAATTTTAGCCAGGCGTCTAACGGCAACAAGATATAATTAAAGAATCAAACAAACAACCTAATCAATACAACGCAAAAGAGATATTGAGGTGACATCATGTCGACCATGAGCCATGAACGATCTTTGTTATTAGCTCATCCATCTCGTCGTAATGTTCCTACAAGACCAGGGCGACAGGAGTCAACGACGTCTGCAAAGAGCAATGACAAGAATCGAGCAAAACTCAATGGAAACGACGACCCAATTGATTTCTTATGGGGTGCCAATGATGGGGAAGAACATACAGAAAGGAAAGGGGGGCATCATTATTTGAAAGATCAATATTCACGGCAGAATGCTGCTGCAGTCGAGGATGAGGAGGATCACCTACAAATTGACGACTATGATGTGGCCTTACCCGTATCCACATGTGTAAAACAGTTACAGGTAAGGGAACAAGTTCGACAAAGGGTACAAGCGAACAATGTCCGCAATGATCATTTCCATCGACAAGATATTCTTTTGGATGATTATGACGATGACGAATATCAAGAGGGCAATGTCAACAGTATTCACTCTCTATCACATAGACCTCAAGAACGGCTTTTGGAATTGGAACTGACAGCAGATGTGACGTCTAGTACCGTATCCAATTCAAATATAAATGGAGATTCTTTTCCTCTTGACGATCTTACGCATTGTGGAAAGCAAGTACCTCAAATCAACTGTATTATGAATAATCCACGTGGCAACATGACAATACCCTTCTTGCCAGGAGGAAAGAATAATAATGATGGTCCAGTTGGTATTCAAAAGAATATGCGCAGTCCGCCTAGACCCTTGCAACAACCCGTAAATGATGCCAAACGTGCTATATCCACTTTGTTCGGATCTTCGGTAGTAGTCAATCCACCAACAGTAGTGCAAGGTTCTTCGAATGGAGTGTTGCGGAAAACATCACTGTTGGATGCAGTTTCTTCATTGGATGACACAGATTTGGAGAACGCCCATGGATTGGAAATGTCTCCAGCCATGAGTCACAAAACGTTGCCTGAAAAAGATGACAAGAAAGTAAATAATAGTCAACGAGAGACAAATCCAGGTGCAAACAAGCTTCAGAGTCAGAAGGAGGCACCATGGCAAAATCTGAACAATAACGACATTATAGATATAGGGGATCCATTTGATTTCAAGCCTCTCCCAATGGGTGAAAACTACCGCAGTAGTGGACCAACGACTTCAAGACAAAGTGCAAGTTCCAACAATAGGAATCTTGATGCGTCGTCCATGGCCAGGAAGTGGTTTGGAAAACCTCACAACTATACGACTCAACCGCTGCATATGCCATCAAAGCCGGCAAACGATGCGATAGGTGGATCCGAACCCGAACGAGACCATTATCGGATGGATCGTTTGCACCAGGATGGTGAGGAAGATAGTGCTCATGACAAATTGTCGGTGACACGAATCATATGTGGTAGTAGCACAATCAAGAATCATTTGAACTTGTTGAATGTAGCGCTCTTTGTCAGCTATGGTTTCACATCCGCGGCGAGTTCTGTTCCAATCACTTTAATACCCACCATTGCCATGGATATTTTGTCACGTGAAAATGACAATCAAGAGGAAGGAGGTGGAAGCTATCTGGAGGAGTCTCCCACGGTATTTGCGTCAACGGTTGCGACATATGCTGTGTTGGGGACTGCGTTGGGAAAATTTTTAAATGGGCCCATTGGAGATGTCTTTGGGGCAAGAAGAGTAGCATGTCTCTACGCATTGATGCTCTCCTTATCGCTTATGTTCTTGAGCTTTGGAAGCAGTGGAGCTGGAGTGATTTCATGCTGTGTGGCTGTGGAATTTTTTCAAAGTGTTCAGTGGCCCTGTATAGCAGTGGTGCTGGCTGCTCATTACAACAATAATAGTGATTTGAAGGGCTTCACAAATGATGAAAATGGAAAATCATCGCCAAATCCATCGTCAGATATATCCAAAAGTCGGGATTCTGGAAGGTATGAAAAAGGAATTTTTATATCATCTCTTGGATCCAGATGTGGGTCTCTTTTGGCTAGTTTGTCGACAACACTTTTGCTGCAACTCCGACAAGATAGCTGGAGAATGGTTGCGAGACTTGCAGCTATGAGTTCTTTTATCGGTTGCTTAGTACTTTTTATGTTTGTCACCGATTCACCGTATAAGTTGCACGACCCACAGAATCCAATCAAGGAAACGTTTCGCCAGAGGACACAACTTGCGTCTGTTCATGGTAGTTTGGGAAGAAGACGTGTCTTGACAATATCACAAGTAATTGATACTGCGATGTTCTACCTTCACATGGTCATACATGTCTTCATGCAAAACATAGTGCCGTCTTTAAGGTCGGTCCTTTCAAATGGTACCTTTTGGTTTGTCGCCCTTGCCCACTCGGGAGGTGTCATGGTTTGCACTTCTGTTCGGATTCTTGGTACCTACTTTCGTGATACATCATACGGTGTCGTTTCTGAGAAAGAAGCTGGTGCCGTAACAATGTTTCTATCGATTGGGATATTATTCGGGCTAGCTATTGGCGGAAATGCATTTGCTAACTTATCTTCGAATGCATTTGCAAGAAAGAAAATGATTTCAAATCTATATATTCTAGCCGTTGCCATGTGTTACATGTTGGCATTTCTTGCTATACCGATTGTAAGGAAAGGATTGCACTCGTCAACAGTCGTCGCATTTCTCCAAGGTGTTTCGTCATTTTGTATGGGTGCTAGTGTGGCCGTTCAAGTTTATTGCATTCCTGCGATTGTAAGCTGTAGGTTCGGGGCAAATAAAGGACTATATACATCATATACTGATGGTGTTGCTTCTATAGTCAGCTCGTGGGTATGGAGAATTGTTGGTGGGGCAGTTCAAGAAGGAAATCCGCAAGGTGCTGGCTGGGCATATGGTTGGGCCGCAGTGGCCCTCCTTGTCATATTGGCTGGGGTAGTAATGGTGCAGTTTGTGGACTATTATTTTTGCCGTGGTGGTTGGAGGGGTGAGATTCGACATGCAGGAGTGAGATCCACTTTTGATCCAGAAGCAATCACTAGAGCGTCCTATCCAAATACTAGTCTCGCTGATACAAGCAAACGAATTTGGGGAAACAGACCTGCTATTTTTCGTCCCAACTTCACTTTCAATAGGGGGCAGGAAATGCCATCAATTTTATCAATGGAAGACGATGACGATGCATCTACTATCGTATTTGAAGATATCACCCTACCTTTTGACTATAGTGATATTCAATGTGACAATGCGAATCATGATCCAGCGTACCTAAAATCTCAGCTTTTAGACTTATTGGACCTCAAAGGTAACGATGCTTGCGTTGATTGTCAAGCTCCGTACCCACGATGGGTATCGATCATTTTACCGAATAACATTTCTTTGATCCGACGCGGGGCATCTAAACCTCTATCCCATCAAATTGGATGCTTTTGTTGCACAGAATGTGCAGGTTCTCATCGAAAGCTTGGAAATCATATCGTGGTTGTTAGAAGTGTTGATTATGATGAATTCAAAAGCAGTGAAGTCGAAGCGTGTAGAAGGGGTGGTAATAATAGAGTTAATTGCATTTATGAGGCTCTACTGAAAGATGTATCAGCAAAACCTTCACAATCTACAAGCATGACTCTCAGGGAGAGATTCATAGTTACCAAATATGAAAAGAAGCTCTGGTACAAACATGCTGGTGATGCTGGGCCTCCTCATGATGAGAGTTTTGACAAGAATTCATCCCTCACTTCAATTGAATTAGTACAAAGCCATAAGTCAGCTACATCAACAATCAATGAGTCTTCTCATTCACGGAGGAATATAAACGATCGTGATACACATGACCATTATGAAGTCTTCATTCGAAGTATATCAGACTCTGACTCTGAACACTCAACCAGAAGCTCTCGCAATAAATGTCACCTTCAAGACGATAACATTTCCGTTTCCTCGGAGGATAGTGGAGATTGGCACATTGAGACTCGTGAAATGAGAGGACTGGATCGATTGGTAAATCTGTAATGACTATTAAATTCAGCAAAGAACGAGTTACAACTATTTTAAAAGGCATTAATTAAATATCGGGCAATAATCAGGTCCATGACATGAGACAAATGCAATGCTATGCCGCGCGCCCTAATTTCTTTCTTCACAAATGATTTGACTTTTGAAGAGAAAAAGTCGACCCCTAAGAAAAGTGCAACAAATACGTTACAATAGCACATCCAAAGGTGACCACATGACAAAATGTCTCGGTAGTTGCTGAGCTATGTGTAAGCTTACTGTTGAAATTCTGCGACGAGTTAATACTTCCAAACACATTATCATTTACATCAGAATTGTTTCCTTCAGATCCATAGAGATCCTTCGACAATTTACTCTTTTTCGATGACTTGTTACTCTTTTTATCGGCACTTTCACAGTTGTCAAGAATCGCGCCTTTGCTACCTTTGGCACACTTCAACGATTTGGGTGCCTTGGAAGATTTGTAACTCCAAGATTTGATGCTTGTAGATACCTTTGATCTGCTTGAATTCTCCATCTTTGAACGGAGTGATTTGGGAATCTTGGATGATTTGTAACTCCACGACTTTTTATTCTTGGACGAGACGCCCTTGGATATTTTGAACGTCGGTTCCGTCGAAGGATGCATCGACTGTGTTGGGTTGGAAGATAAAGTAGGCGTAGGATCGACAGATGTCGTAGGCACA
The DNA here is from genome assembly GCA_019693545.1 of Chaetoceros muelleri. Classification (NCBI taxonomy): domain Eukaryota; phylum Bacillariophyta; class Thalassiosirophyceae; order Chaetocerotales; family Chaetocerotaceae; genus Chaetoceros; species Chaetoceros muelleri. Next base: position 22,707 of record JAAMXU010007158.1, on the reverse strand, counting down.
ATAGTTGGAGTCTTTGACGGATATCTTCCCACGGAAGGGGGATTTGTTGCCACGGCACTTGGCAAGAAAGTAGGATCCATGGTGGGCAATGCGGTTGGAAGCGTACTGTTGAGCTGAGCACGAACCAAGTTGGCTGGTGAATATAGACAAATGATGATGAAAAGGCTGAACATATTATATCTTTGTTGAAAGAAACAATCAGTTTTGGTTTTTATAGAATTTTATGACACTACATGAAATGCTGGAAATGTGAGCGGAGTGACAGCAATCGAGTATCACGACTTAGATTTTTTTTTGAAATCCGTCTCGAGTATCGAATCTGCTCTCACAATTCTAAAAAGGCGGGTCACTCCGTCGTTTTATATGACTTCATCCCCAAGTTTCAAAGAGAAGGACAAACAGAAAATCTTCTCCGCTATGCGTATTTGAAAGCATCTTAAAATTCATGTATAATTTATTATATGCCACTGAATGAATTAGCTTTATCAGCAACCTTTCACAAGGAACTGTTTTTCGAAACAGTTAGTTACAATACAAATTTGTAATTACCATCTCTGTACTACTACTACTACTGCAGATGATGCAAACTTGTACGCTGGAATAGTACAGCAAAGTTAGTACTGTCTCACACATGACACGGAACGTCACTCCCGCCAAGTTTAGGTATGCGAACACTAACAGACATCACACCACTTCTGGATATTCGACAATCCGTCCAAGCATACCGTACAGCATTTACTCCAAACAAAACATAACACTTTCAATCAATCCAGTCGGATATACTCCAAATAAGGCGTTCAAGATACACGATGAATTCCTTACTCATCAAAAATACCACAAGAAAGATTCTTGTGATTCCCAAGAGACAAAACTCATCCTTTCAAAAGGTAGGAGTTGTTGGCCTGGGTCTCATGGGTCACGGTATATGTCAAGTCACTGCCGCTTCCAAGCTTCACTCATCCGTGATCGCCTATGAAGCCGAGCAAAAGTTTCTTGACAAGGGCAAGGAACGGATTGAAACTTCCGTGTCCAAGTTAGTCGCCCGTGGAAAACTTGATCAAAGCGATGGAGATAAAATCTTATCTAGTATCACTTACACCACCAATCCTCAGGACTTGTCAGATTCGGATTTTGTAGTCGAAGCAGTGATTGAGAATATGGATCTCAAGAAGGATCTTTATTCAAATCTGGGGAGAATCTGTAAGCCAGAGACAATATTTGCATCCAACACATCTTCCCTGAGTATCACAGATATGGCAGAATTATCTGGTAGACCAGAACGATTTGTCGGAGTTCACTTTTTCAACCCTGTTCAAATGATGAAATTAGTAGAGGTCGTTAAAACAAAATACACCGAACCTGATGTATTTGAGAAAGCATATCAGTGGGCAATGGATATTGGAAAAGTTCCCGTGACTTGTGGTGACACTCCTGGATTCATCGTCAATCGCCTACTGGTTCCCAGTCTGATGCAAGCCATGTTGATGGTGGATCGGGGAGATGCAAGTGTCAAAGATATCGATCTTTCATTGCAACTGGGGGCAGGTCATCCCATGGGCCCTCTACATTTGGCAGATTATATTGGTTTGGATACATGTTATTATATTGTAAAGGGTTGGACTGAAAAGTAAGTTTCTTGTTTACTAAGTTTTTCTTGTTTCCTAACGCTGTCCTATGTTCTATATTTACGTATCTCTAACAAAAAACCTAATTGATGATTCCATTTTCTTTTCTGGTAGATTTCCGGATGAACCATCTTTTGTCCTACCCCAATGTTTGAAGAAAATGGTGGAGAATGGCAACCTTGGTCGCAAAACTGGTAAAGGATTCTACTATTGGGACGGAGACAAACGAGGTGACCCCGCAATAGTATAATAATGCGCAGATTGTATCCAGACAGACTGTCATTGACTCGCACTATTCGTAATATTATGCTCTAATTCCGGATTGGCTTTCTTCAGGACCTCGCAGTCTTCTACACAGTTTAGAAAAATATTATACTGATAAACTAAATGTGGACAGTTGGGCAAAAAAACTGCCGGCTTTGCACCAAATAGCTCCATCATAAGTTCTTTATTTTCTTTCACGGTCGTACCAATTACGTGTCCCTTTCTACCATCATGTGTATCATTTTGAATTGGATTATATTTCAAAAGATACCTGGAAGTAATTGCGTAATTCTTCCAAACGTCATGTGTGATAAAGGGCGGATCAATCACTACCATGTCAAAGGATCCTTGGAGAGTTGTAGCGTCATGGAAGGATACAGGATGATTGTAGTCATAGAACACAAAGCCAGAATCATTTTCCCATGCTCTGTCATACTGAACCGCAGCAGCAGTAGCAACAACGACAACAAGAGCAGACAAAATATGTCAAGAGTTGAAAAATGACACCAAGTACTCTATGCAATAATAATAAGCACTCAACAACACTACTTCAGTGTGTAGCACAGCAGCTATTATTTGAAATTAGAAAATCAATCACTTACATCAAACAATTTGCAGTGGACTCGTTCTGCGGGGGCAAGTGCAAAATAGAGTGATGGCGTTGATAAAAAAGCGACACGCTTCCTTTCGTCATAAAAGCCTTTTCTGAGAATTTCTAAAATGGCCTGAGATAGGACTTCGATCGTTTTCGTAGAATACCAGTACTGATTGAAATTTGAATTTTCTGGATTTAGTGCTAGAAATCGTTTGGCATTGGATTTATGAAAGGATTCCGCAGTTGGATCATGCAAAATATCGAGATCCTGTTGGCTCTGATCAAGGCTCATTTCACTATCATCCGTTGGGTCGCCGCTTACTACCGATACAGCTGCCGCGACATCCGTCGTGGTGTCGTCCTCTTCGACGGTGAAATTCTGATTGTTGAATCGACTCACCGCAGCACTTCGTTCCGAAATCGATCGAAGTTCCATGAGTAATAAGGAATCGTCATTGGATACTTCATTCATGGGTGATCTTTTAAAGAACACGATGAAGAGTCGGGGACGTGGAGATGAGGAAAGAAGCTTTGATGGGTGCGTGACAATTAATTGACTGTTGATAGATTTTATACGACTTTGTCCGAGGAGTGGCCCAAGTCGAAGTGTGATGAGTGATGATCGCTCTCTACAGTACGCTGTAGTAGAGTAGAGAGGCTAGGTAGCTCCGCAATGATTGTTGTACGTGTGCCTACGATACTCCTGGCACACATCAGTACTAAGGAGTAATTTCGTCCGTAACAGGTACTGGTACCCTGGTACTACTACTACAGTGGTATCCCCGGCCACGAAAAGAATCTACCTTACTCCGTCCGTACAACCTACTAACGGTTGCAATAACTGTACCTCCCCCCACCGCGGAGTTATTCCATTTTCTACTTTCTTATTCAGCGCACGTACGCACGAAGTTCATCCGTCCGCGACAGGCTTCCTATTCTCTCATCTTCATTTTGAGTTCTCTTCGTAAAAAACGTACAGTAATAACATGATATGATATCAACGAAAAACAAAATCTCTCTGTCTCTCTCTACTAGAGTAGTAGTTAGTAGTAGAGATTGCAGAGTTGTCATAAAAAAGAAGCATACACACATGCATACAATAAATATTTCCTCTACCAATTAAAACGCACTGTATTGTAGTATTTAAACATGAGATTATCAACCATCCCTATTTTGCTTACTTGCTATGGATCCATATTCCACCAAGGGTTGTCCTTTTCCCCCACACTTCAACTGAAAAGGATGACCTATTCTTCTTCTTCTCGGAAGAAATGCAGGTTGGCACCAGCAGCATGGGAAAAGGCGCCGGGCGCCAGCTTTCAAGTAGGGGCCAAAACCTCCTCTTCTTGGATTCTCACATCCCTTTGTGGTCAATCGAAGGACAGTGAACAAGACGTTGCAGCAGCAGCAGAACAACAACCAGAAATGATTCCCACTCAAGTAGCACAGCCACTCTCCGAGGAAGAACTGCAGGTTATATCTCAGATTGCACAACAAGAACCGACGTCACTCTCCTCTTTTCTAATGTCCAGATTGCCCCAAATGCCACCCAATACTATCCTCACTCTACGAAATGCATCTCAGGGTGAATTCCCATCAAACATTACGGATGGCAAACAAAGGAGTGATTTGGAAACTGTCGGGAAGGCGCTAGTGAATATCATGGATACGCAGTTGGGAGCGGGGAGAGATCTTCTTCAAAAATTTTTAAAGTGTGGAGAAATTCGAAAATTGGATGGAGCCATTGGGAATGCCCTGCGAGATGGAAAACTTGATATGGCATTTTTCACCGTTTTGAATTTGAATATACGAGATGCTACCATTGAAGCCATGGAGAATGGGGAGTCGACGAATTCATCAACGGATGGACAGATGGGATCAGGTGAGAATCCTAATAGGTTGCAGATTTTGCAACATATATATACAAGGTGTCAGGAGGAAGTGGAAAAGACGGTGAGTCCTGGAGTTGGGTTGTTGAATAAATTGTTGAGGACGGAACAGGCATCGATTCGATCAAATCAGTTGAAACATTATTTGTGTCCACAGGAGCCAAAAATCATTAAATCGCCCGACGGAAAGGAAGTTCAACTAGAAGGAAGTAAGGCATTAGTACCTCCTACAGAATTCGTTGAAGCATTGCAAAATGCCGTAAAACAGATTAGGACAGTGGAGAAGACAGGAGCTGCGGATAAGGTGGCGGCTGCAGGACTAGTAGAAAGTTGTCGCCAGGTTGCAATCGAAGCGAGACTTGCTATAGGAGAAGGATATGGCGTTGATAGTGAGGAACTGAGGGAATTTGAGCTTGCTTTGCAGCCGGTATTTCGACCTGAATCCCCTGATAGTGAATACATTCAGGGGTTTCAATCTTGATGGAACGGAAGGCTGACGTTCCTCCCAAACCTGTCTTAATGAACAATGGAATATGAAAAGAAGAAGAATGTATTGGGTAAGGATATTCCTATTGTTGACGATAGATATAATTATTTAATTACTCATTTATGAAAACTTCTCTTTTATAAAAAGGTGAATCGGGTGCGGTCTCTCTGTGACCAGGCAGGGTGATCTGTATCCCCGGACGATTTTATCCGTGGTAGTTTTGCCTTTTAGGCCTCAGCTGAAGAGTACATAACATGCCTTTGTTGCCAAATCAAGCTTTTCTTGGTAAACCAATGTTATCAAACATGGAAACCATGGAGGCATAATGCGTTAAAAAACTCAAATTTTAAAAATTAAAATCGACGATGGTGCGTGGGGCTCAGTCAGACGAAGACATAATCAATCTTAGGAATGCAAAAAATATGAGTTTAAAAGAACACCACGATGATTTGACTCAAAAAATGGAAGGAAGGACGCAAGAAAATGATGAAGACAAAATCTTGGAATGGATTAAATGTCGTATCAAGGCAACAAAGTTTGATGCCAGTCTCTGGTGTGAAGAACATTCGAAGATTTTACGAGAGTTTCTACTACAGCCATCAACCTTTAGTTTTTTTGTCACAGTTGATCAAACTCTAAATGAATTAATTGTGTGTTGTAGGACACCGCCAAAGCCGTCAACGGGAAGAATAGATGTCACATATTTCGTCAAGGCTGAAGGTCACATCATTACTCACACTAGTGTTGATAAGATTATATACGGTACAATTGCGATGAGGCAGAATGCATCTTCCGTGTTAAAGATTATGGAAACTGTACTTTATCCCAACATTTTCCATTATGATAAGTGGAACAAATCGTCAAAACAAGAATTGCTCGGTCTGTACCATCGTTTTATGGCATCGCTCACTGAAAGTGCGAATGAAGAGTGCGGTAAGACGAAGTTGTATCTGCCTTTGAGAGATGATATATTTATTGATGATGATATTGCTCCAAATGACAAGAATGTAATTCAGAACCTTGAAGCTATTGTAATTCATTGGATAAGGCAAATCAAGGAGGCACTGACCTCTCCAGAACACAGCATAGCTCTGGACTTTCACGGGCCTATGGAAGAGCTTCAGTTTTGGGAAGACAGAGCAAAAGATCTTGATGGAATTTCAAAGCAATTACAAGATGTAGAAGTTACTCATATACTGAATTATCTCAAAACTACAAACTCAAAATACTTGAAAACTCTTGAACATTTAACTATGGCACTTTCGGAGGGAGCTAGAGAAGCTGCCAAAAATGTTAAATTCCTCAAGTTGTTGCAGAATCCTTGTGATCAATTGTCCTCCCTCGATGTGGCTGAAATGCCTTCAGTTATGATGTGCTTTTTAAATTGCGTTCGATTGATACATTTCCATTCCACAAATTATGGCACAACTGAAAAAATAACTGATTTGATTCGTAGAGTTTCAAGTGAGATAGTTGAAAATTGTTCTAACAAAATCTCCTTGGATGATATCTTCTACGGTGACCATTCCAAGGCCAAGACATCATTACACAATTGCATAAAGTGTGGGGATATATGGAAACAAACCTATGACAGAATGGCCGTCACAGTCAATAAGCATAAGGAAAGAAATGGATCATCAGTTGATTATTGGAAACTGAGCGACCCTTCAATATTTGCCGAAATTGATGCTTTCGCTCAAAGGTGTGATGATTTAATTGAGATATGCGACAACAGATTCCAATTTCTTCAGTTATTATGCCCCCGAGTTCTTTTACAATCTCGTGAAGGTAGGATGGTAGGTGGAGTAAATGGGCATGTAATAGAGAATTCAATAACACTGATCCAAGATGGCTTTAAGAATCAAATTGAACGACTGAAAAAGCTAGATTACTTTATTTTGGATGTACGCGAAACAAGATGGTATGCAGATTATAGTAGTTTCAAGTATGCAGTAAAAGTAAGTTCCTTAAATGGCGAATGTGAGCGATGTTGTACTAAAACATGGTCACTCAAGCGAGTTGAATTCTGCAAAGGATCTTGAAACCATAGTAATTGAAACAATAAACAGAACATTCGAAGAAATCCAAGCAGTGGAGGTAGCTGCCCACTTTCTCCAATGTGTGAACAAAAGTGCACATCGGGCTGCAATAAAGTCGTGTGTTGAAAAGAAAGCCTTAGAGTTGCGAGTTTTATTCTTAAAAGAATGTCAGAAGACTCGTCGCGAATTTGATGATTTTCATCAACTGCCCCCATTACGCATGAATGAACCTCTGTATGCCGGCCCTGCCCTCTGGATTGCTGCACTTAGCGCTAATTTGGAAAGGACATGGATGGAAGTGTGTGATGCTACGAATGACTTCACATTTGATGACAATATTGAAGCTGTATATAGTGAACTTCAGGAAGCTCTTTTAACATTTCAAACTCAAAAGTATGAGGATTGGTTAGACACTTTTTCTAATTTTGACTCATCTCAATTGCAGCTGAGGCTGGAGCTTGTAAGTAACATTTCATGAAAAATATTAGCAATGGCGAATTGTGCTGCTCACCTTCTGGCTTTCAGCCTATCCTACGAAAATCGGAAAAAACAGCAGAGGGAAGAATCAATATTAAGAAAATTGAATCAAATTTTGACAACGATTTACTTTCTATACTATCCGAAAGTTCTTTATGGGAAAAAATGGACAACGACATGTTTATAGCCCCTATTCAAATTCTTGGATTGGCCCATCAAAAGGAGAATTTCTTCGCAATGAATGAGCATATTAATATTGTTGTGAGAGCGTACAATGACTTAATTTGTGATTTGAATGGGACAGAATATGTGTACGTAGATCATCTGAAAGTACTGGATAAGAAGCTTCGACCTAGCTTCAACAAGATTTGTTGTTCATCTAAATCGGTCCTTGTTGAAAATTATCTGAAGGTGAGCTTTCTTCTTTATGGTTCTCAAAGCATGTTCTTGACTTTACACTTCGTTCTAATCTAATTGATAGATTCTACTTGGAGACATTCGTGACTTGCATCGCGATGTGAGAGCATTTCGTCGCACTTTCGGTGCTATAAGAGGGGAATGCAAGACTATATCTGGAACTCATTTGATCCATTCGAGGGGCGATGACAACTTCAAACAAATGCCCTTCGAAAAATTGCAGGAGAAAAATCGGTTGACTGGCCATCGCATTATTTCGGAGTGTTATGAGCGCATAGTCTCAGAGACAAAAGTGCTAAGTAAGCAATTCGAAACGAAATCGATTTATATTCAACAAGAATGGATTAATCATTTGAGGAAGATCGATAACATGATTTTACTATCTCTTCTAAATTGTACTCGATCGTCACTGAATGAATTGAATGTTCAACTTGGCGATCGGCACTCTTGTGAAAATGACTGCTTGATGTTTTCAACATCTGTAGAGCTACAAAATGGGGAGATTATCTGCCAGCCTTCCTTGATTTCAGTCACAAACTCAGTGAATGAAGTGGTAAAGCAAACTGTGAATGTTATGAAAGAAATCCATCCGGTGACTCCAAATCAGGAAGAGAATTCAGTGATTAGTAAAACATTCTACGAGATAATCTGTAACGATGATATGGTTTTGAATAAAACTGTGAATATTATGAATCATATTACGAACTGTGCACGAAAAGTTCAAGAAGAGCTATTCATCTTTCAAAAATATAATCGCCTATGGAAGATGGACAAGGTATCTTTCTTACGACGATATAGCAAAACTAGTAAGCAAAATTTAGAAAGTGATGTCCAGAAGTTCAAAACAATGCATGACGCTATCCAAAAAGAAAAGACTTTCGAGACAGTGAGCTTCGTTAAATTGGACTTTTCCTCGCTCAAGACAGAATTGTGCAAACTTGCTTCTTATTTTCAAGATGGATTAAGGAGCCTAGTAGACGATAATGAGAATGTGGAGGTTTGTGTCTAGTCACAAACTAATCAGTACGATTGCCCAGGTATGACATTGATGGCAAACTAAGTATATAAACATATTGAGTTTGTAGATTTCTTTATTTCCTCTTAACTGCGACTTGATATTCATATTACTTCCTTTGTGAACGTATTTGGCTTGATGTCGTCCCGATGAAAGTCTTGTCCACATTCTACAGTCATTCGCGATGACGACGCATATTTTGTAAGATAACCACTAAACCCCCAACGGCCTACGAAACTAGAATATGAAATCAGATGTAAAGTTTCAATGTGCTATTATATGACTTTATCTAATGCACTATTTTATCCACAAATTGGCCAATAGTGTACGCCACTGTTGCGCATGCTCCTCCCAACAACAGTGTCTCCAATCCGCACCAGTACCACCTCGCAGCACTAAAAATACTCTTGACGCAACCCATTATGAAGAGCACAATTCCCGTAACAATGCATGCCGTAGCAAACAGAGTTTCTTTCCCAAGATCTGGAAACGAAGCAGGAATAATCACATATCCTAGCAAGGGAAAGGCGCCAAACGCAGCAAACGAACAAAACATTATGATGCCCTCCTTCACACTTTCCTGTACGTGGTTTTCTTCGGGCACAGCCAACTCCAATTCTTCTGCCATCATGACATCAACAAAGAATTCCTTGTATTTTGACATTGTTTTCACCACCATCTCGGCATCTTCCCTCCCCATGCCCTTTTCAACATAAATGTCAATCATTTCTTGTACCTCTCCCTCGGGATAATTTTCCATTTCCCACATCTCTCTTTCTCTTTCACTTAAAATCCATTCATTCTCAGCCTTTGAACTTAAAAATTCACCAACTCCCATGGACAAAGCGTCTGCAAAAATATTCGAGAAACCAAGAATAAGAACCACGGTAGGTTCTAATGCCCCTCCAGCTGCTCCAGCGACAATAGCAAATGCGGTCAATATTCCATCGAGACCACCAAAAATTATGGGTTTGAGCAAACCTCCCTCTGTTTGGTGTTGTTCTTCGTTCTTACGGTTATCATGATACTGACTAAATCCGGCATGACATGCAGATGACGTAAGCAGTGTGAAAAGAAGTTAGTAAGGATGCTGTAGTTGGTAGTACATCACGAAAGGGAACCCATGCCAGTCGCTGTTCATTGAAACTCTAGAGCAAAAAAGGACAATGCAGAAATGATCTAGATATATGTACTCACCGCGATGCCTCTGGATCATGTCCTTCATAAGCCTTTCTCGCTGGATTCAACTCGAGAAGATTCGATCGTTCACTAGGAAAGCTTTCCGAATTTCCGCGCATTTTACAAAGTAGAGATATGTTTAGTAATAATAAATTCTTTGGTCAAGATATAAATATTTTTACTTAGGGATTGATTGGGCACTGATCCTTCCTTGAGTATTGAGTGTTTTTATCAAAAGTTTCAAGTTCAAAGGGCAAACACACTACCTACTAGCTACTGTAGTGTAACTGATGCAAAGATGGCCTCTTTTTGTGTATGTAGTTTTTAATTAACAGTGTACTGTACCATAAAAGTGTGAAGAAAAAGTGAGGCTGACAAAAATGAAGAGACTTCAGTACCAACTACGTGTACTATTGTCCGTAGGGTACCACTAGAGAGAGATAGCAGGTACGTATTGGGTCCAAATAATAAAAATAATAAAGCCTCTCTCATAGGTCTGCAGTAGAGATGCTGTAAAGCAGGACATGCGTTTTTAGCGAGTTGGCTCTTGCAGATCACGTGCTACAGTATGGATGGCATCGGCCATTACATGTGCTTGCGTGCCGAGCATACGTTGATGATGAAGTGTGAGGAATTGAAATAATAACAAATGAGCATTGTGATACCATGACAGCACCGCTTCCCGTCTGCTCAGCGAAGTTAAGCATGGCATGGCTAGGTCAGTACTACGGTGGGGGACCACGTTGGAATCCCTGGTGTTGTTCTTTTGCCTTTTTGTGTCATTGATTCTTTATGTTTAACTTTTGTTCCTGTTGATGTTGTGTCAGACTATTTCCTTCCAAGACAAAGATATTATTAAATATAAGAGCGCGCGTTGAAATCTACAAATAGGGAAAAATATCTTCATCATAGTACATAATTACAAATTGAGCAACAATGGACGATCTGTCACGTGGTTGTTTGTCCAAATCGGTGGGATGGTTTCAGTCAAGAAACTTCTTGTGTCAACACTTTCTTGTTGAACAAACATAGATTCATCATGATGAAACAAGACCAGTTCCAATTCAAGCACTAGAACATACATTTTCAAAGAAATTACAAAAATTTGATTCACTATTTTCTCCTCATATAATCACATCGGCAAAGAGGACACTGCTCATGATCTTTTAACCACACCAGCATACAGTCTAAATGGAAGCCGTGCCTATTATTGGAACAAAATTTAGGAGAATTGTAACATTAATCATGACATGGTGCATTCTTCAATAAGACGTAGATACATACAAAGTTAGTAGCAGGCAACAACTTACCGGCAATTTACATTTCTAGACCAGCAAACTTTTTCTTTCACCTTGAAGGTTTCCCAACAGATTGGACACTCTTGACTACAATCAATACTTCTTCTCGACATCGTCTGTGTGCTTGGTTGATACATCTTGTCATGTTTCTCCCTCCTCACTTGAAAGCAAGGAATGCCTATTTTCATAGGCTCCTCTTGGCACATGATGAAACAATCAGAAGGTGCATCTTCGTTCAAACTATCATCCGAGTCCATGGATTTTGTTTCACGATAGGAAATTTGGTTGCACACTTGAAATGACGGTTTCGACAAATTCCGATTAGACATAATCTCGGCACTATCAAATGCAATACCTCCTTCTCCAATCGTCTAAATTGGACAAAAGAAATTGTATCTTAGTGATCGACCGACCGAATCAATGTGAAAGACTAACTTTTACAATCCTACAAAATTGATACGACAAACAAATCCTCACCTTCACAATCAGTCGCTTTGACATGGTTTTGCATCTAGAATCCAATTGGACACATTGATCCCATCGATTCTCATGATGAATGTTGCTATTGGATCGAGGAAACATGCACGAAAAAAGAGAACGAATGCCTCGAATTCTTCTTGCATTTGTTCTGGTGGAGCGTTGTTGGTTTCTCGGCGCACGAACTCTCGGCAAAGGGATGGCAGCTGTCCCAAGATGGGGTGTCGAGTGGTAGCGTGGTATGTCCAAAACAAACATTTTCTTTCCCTTCTTGTAACGTGACGAAGATAATGCTGGATGGGTATTCTATACCAAAGTACAGTAATGGAAAGTTCTCTTCCAATATAATGTAGTATGAAGTAAGTAGTTCTAGAGTACTGCAAGTTCTTGAGAGTTGTTCCGCCGTCTCTTTGAACGCTTATTACTGACTGATTGGCTGAAATGAGAGGCAGCCGGTTGAAGATGCGGTCGGTTAGAATTACAAGGAGTGATCTTATATTGACAGTCACCTGTCAATGCGTTGTCTACCTTCACAGTAGTTTTACTACAAGTAAAGTCACTAACGAACTAGCACTATCGAGTGTAGAGGGAGAAAGAAGGTTGTGACCCTTTTGTTCTTCTTCTCCACTCGTTGGCAGAGTATCAGCAACTGGTGCTATCAAATTAGAAAATACTACAAGAAAATGACGATGATGATTAGAAATTCTCTTCAACATGAATCAATCAATCAAAAAATCAGTAATGAAAGAAAGAACCATCCGATCCTCCAGCATCGACCATCCGAAATAAAACGCAAGTTAGTTTGATGCTTTGAGAACTCTTCAATTCCAACTGCTTTCAGGGCAGGGGCATGTGTGGAACGAGAGACAAAGATTTTAGTGAGTAGTGTTTGTTGGAATTAGTACCATATTATTATTTGTATTACTGCAATAAGAGAAGAGTTCCGACAGAACATGTTTTCTGCCCGCCGTACAGTACCAGTACGATATACAGTACGATGCAGGAGGCTGGCTGGCTTCCCATTTTCAATTGTGTGTGTTTGTGTGATGTCTGATGCTGTCAGATGTCTCCGTTCGCGGACTTTTTTAAACCTCTCAGTCAAGCAAGACAGAATGCAGAGCAGTGCATGAAGAGTACGTAGTGTAAAACGGTGGTACAGTAATTAAGTACCAGGGTACCTGGTACGGTACTACTTGGCGTGAATCTACCAATGTTTTTCTCACATTATATTTCAGACGACTGGAAAAAGCCATCAAACACGTATTTCTCTCTCTGCGTAGAGAGGCCTAAACTCATAATAAAATAGTATCTCCATATATTTTATGAACTGTCTACATGTTCTTCCACTTTTGCCCCAATAAATCATGTTTCACCTGTTGAACTTGGTCCAAGAATTTCACACAATCATCAATCGCCGTCATCCACCTGTATCCATCCATCAAGCTCCCACCTCGATCGACATCCACACCCAGCAGCAACAACGACGATGCCAAGAAATGTTCCTTTTCACGGTTGCAACCATTGCTTTCCTTTTTTGTAGTAGTAGACTGCTGCAGATCTTTAGTAGTGAATGCTGTACAACATTCCATCAAATCACTCACATGAAAATAAAACTTGTGCTTGCTGGGAGATGCAATACAACGGGTCGTGGAGGTGACTGTCCACATTTTGATATTTCCAACCATATCCATAATTTGGAACGCTTCACGATTATCAGTCCCATGATGAAATTCAAGTAAAAGTATTCCATTGGCAAGTAGTATCGCATGACATTGGACATGTTTTTCTTTGGATGGCTTGCCTATGTCTTCATGTTCGTTTTCATGTTGTGTTTTGAGTAGTTTGAGAATCAACCATCCCTGTTTCATAATGCATGGTAAGCCATATAATGGTAATTCTACATGATGAAACAAATGCATCTCCCGCAGTTGACAAATCATGGCTGTTGATAGATATTCACAAGGAGTCACTACTTTTGGATCATGTAGTTGATGTTGTGTATTGAATTTTCTCCTTTTCTTCTTCTTGTTCTTCTTGTTGTTGTTGTTGTGATTGTTGTTGGCATTTGCTTGTGTTTCTCCTTCTCCATTTGGAGGAGCAGGACTATTCAAGTATCCTGGCAATGCAATCTCCAACAAACCACATTCCTCTTGGGCCAATTCCATTGGATTCCAAGTCATCCATTCCACCTGCTCCTGCTCTTCCTCCTGCTCCTCTTGTTCTTTTTCTTCTTCACCATGATCCTCTTTGCACACTGCTGTCGTCGACACAATGGGAATCATGGCTCCATCCACATCGTTTTCTTGTTCCACCCCATCCCATGACCCCCCCTCCAAAAAAACGGCATCCTTGGCATAATCCTCTGGATTCAAAGACACCAATCGATCCTCTAAACCAAATACAACATCTCCCTCCACATCCATCATGACATTTCGTTGAAAACATTCTTGTAGCAAGGAATGACGTGATTTTGGTAATAAATCATCGTGCCAATCCATGAATTTTCTTGGAGGATTGTTCATGTAACTCATGTGACTCAATCTTTTCAAGAGTAATATAGATTGGATAATTGTAGAATGAAGGGATTGTATTTCTTCTTGCTCACTAAAACTGCTACTACTAGTACTAGTAGTAGTAGTAGTACTAGTAGCAGTGACTGTAGACTTTTCTTTGCGGTGCCTTTCCGAGACGAGGACTTCCAATAACAAATTCGAAGACACAATCATGGCTCGATACAAATCAGCAATGGTCGTCACTGTATCCGATATCAAACTATCCTTCTTGTGACAATGTGTACTATGTTTATCATTATCACTTGTAGCATCTGTCTGACAGTGAAGATCAATTGTGGATTGCAACGACGCTACGGACAGGAGTATCTCGTGTGCTTGTCGTATACTACAGGTAGGAACGATCGTAGAGGAGAGAGGAGGAGGATTGGAGTCGCTGCTATCGTTGTTGTTATTGTTGTTGTTGTTGTTGTAATTGTTCTTGTCTTGATGACTCATGAGAGGAGGAGGATCCAGTAGGATCATGGCATCCATGATTGCCTCATTGATTTCGTTCATGATGATAATTTCATGTGAAGGAATGAATGTGAATATAATATAACTGGAAGAGGCGAGACTCACGAGACTCGTCGCGTCGGTCGTCTCCTCGTCGGGGCAGTGGTGGTTGGTTGATTGGTTGAATGCTTTTAACCTGGTTGAATATATGACATTGTGGGGAGTGTGTTCAACATATAGGTCCCATACCCCATACCTGTTTCCACACACGCATCTTTTGGGTCCCTGTGATAATACCCTTGTTCCTTGTCCGTGTTATATTAGGTATTTTTCTAGTTGTTGCAAATAAAATAAAAACACAAGAAAAAGAAAAAATAATGTACAAGAAATTTTGGCAAAGAATACAACCACCACCAGCATGTCAAAGAGACATGGTCAAAGACACCAGCACCAGGACTAAATCTTCTTCTAGCAGCAGTAGCATGACTGCTACTGCTGCTGCTACTGCTGCTGTACTGTTGCTTGTTGGCGGTGCGGCTGCTGGTTATTCCTGCTCGACCAGCACCAACACTGAATCATATCGTCATGGCTACCAGCAGCACCAGCAGCAGCAGCAGCAGCAGCAGGGCACTCATCGTCCTCTTGGGATAAACAACAACAACAAGAACAACAACAACAGAAAGAGGACATATCAAACACGTGCGGATGAGTATTATCAAAAGTATGGAAAGATACCTTTGCCTCGTGTAGTACATGCAGTTTGGAATCAGCAGGATGATCCAAATCATTGCAGCAACAACAACAACAACGTCCGTTGTTCTTCTACTACTACTTCTACTTCTCACAAAATACTCATTGTGGGCGATGTTCATGGATGCCTTGAAGAACTCATAGCCTTGGTCACAAAAGCATCCATGCTACACAATGACCATCAAGACTTTGCTGCTGTCATTCTAGTGGGTGATTTGTGCAACAAGGGTCCATATTCGGCAGAGGTGATTCGATACGTTAGGAAAAAGAGTTGTCAACAACAACAACAACAACAACAAATGTCATTATCAAAGAAAACAAATGATTGCTGCTGGTTTGCAGTTCGTGGGAATCATGACGATGCAGCTCTTGCTGCTGCGTTGGGGGATGTACAACGTCGTCAATGTAAGGAGAAATATGGTTGGGTCGTGGATTCTCTGCTGTCAGATGAAGATGTGGAATGGATGTCGGATTTGCCTTATACGATAAGAATACCATGCTGTAGAAATGACAATTGTACGGCGGCAGAATGTAGTAATGACGAGTTAGAAATGGATAAGAGGGACGATGTGATTGTGGTACATGCAGGATTGTTGCCAGGAATACCCTTGCATGAACAGACAGTGGAGACCATGACTACCATTCGTAATGTAAATAGAGTGCAGGCACAAGAAAAAGATGAAGAAGAGCAACAAACACAGCAACAGCAACAGCAGCAGAATCAACAACGTGAGGAGACGAGTTGTGCATGGGCTAAACTATGGCATGGTCCGGAACTTGTTATATTTGGACATGATGCCAAAAGGGGTCTTCAAAAGGAGAGATATGCAATAGGGTTGGACACAGGTGCTTGTTATGGAAAGAAGTTGACAGGCATTGTACTTCCAGAGCAGGAGGTGGTGAGTGTGGATTCATTTCAAACCTATTGTAAAATTAGAGAGAAATGAAGGAAGGAAGGATGAAGGAAGGAGTGATGCATGGTGCCGAGCAGCAACAAATGTAGGACAAGCGTCCATGGTAACAGTATCATTACGAAGTTCATTCTTATAGTAGTCTACCTCCTGGATCATACATTACGAATCGCTGATAGACTGGTGCTTGCAATACTGTAATGCAATAGACATGGCTTGCTTGCGACGGGCTGCATAATTTTTTCAAATGTTTCGAGAGTTTTTGAATAAATTAATTTAGATTTGTGATCGATGCGCCACCACAGGGGGCGCCAAAAGGTTCATCTTTCAGTACGTAGTGTCCAATACTCAGCATACACCGTTAGCTCTATCGTACGTAGTGTTGCGTACGTACCTCTACTACAATACCACGCACTGTACTGGAGTATCATTCAATATTTTAATTGCAGTAATGGCCAATGGCCAATGACACTCATAGCAAAGATCAATCAATCAATCAATCAATCAATCATGGATGCAACCATTGGTAACTCTATTTCAAAATATGAAGTAATCTATTACAAAAGATCCAACAAGGTTCATAAAACAAAAGGTGTTTCTCGTCTCGATGGGATCCTCACGATTACTCCGCCACCTTTGAATCTCGTTACACTTTGTCCCGCAGCAGCGCCAATAGCAGCAGAGGAGTACGATGATGATTCTGAAAATGATTGTAGTAATCAAGACGATGACGATGATGAAGAAGAAGAAGAAGATGAAGACGAAATATTCAAGAGTAGCAGGACCAGGAAGAAAAGAAATCAAAATAAAAGTAGAGGCAAAGAAAAGAACAACAAGAAGAAGTATACTGCCGCAGCAAGGAGAAATTGGAACCAGCCTCTTTATAGTGGAAGAAATGCAGAGGTTGTCAAACGGTTCCTGGGACCGAATCAGGGGGAACAATATTTGGAGCAAGAGAATGATATTGTCATTTTATCATCGTCTTGGGAGTGTCAAATTGTACGTGAAATAACATCGGGAAAGGAGCACAATACAAAAGAAAATGCAGCAGGCATGGGTGATTCTGTTGGTGGTTGTAATAGCAGTAGCAGCAGCAGTAGTATAGTGCGAAAACAACAAAATTTGAATTCTTCGTCACGGTTCAAGACGATTGGTAATTTATCTTTGTCTGCGCAGTCCAATGCCAACAAGACCAATGCTGCAATTGGCCAAAAAAGGTTGCTAACATCCAACAAG
Organism: Chaetoceros muelleri; assembly: GCA_019693545.1. Classification (NCBI taxonomy): domain Eukaryota; phylum Bacillariophyta; class Thalassiosirophyceae; order Chaetocerotales; family Chaetocerotaceae; genus Chaetoceros; species Chaetoceros muelleri. The sequence continues at coordinate 5,043 of JAAMXU010007158.1, read as the reverse complement.
TCGTTGGTATCAGGTTTTCGCACCCCTTTCTTGAAAAAGACGAAATGCAATACAGCAGCCGCCGCATCAGCACCAAACATGATTCAGTCCACTGTTGGAGAGGATTCATCCAACCAACACATGCTGCTACTATCCAAGCCAAGACAAGCACAACTGTTGCAAACACGTGACAGGATGATGTCTATTCGTCGAAATCCTCCACTCCAACCCAAGCGAAAAAATAATAATATAGGCAATGTTGGAAACATTGTCAAAAACACGCAATCTCAACCCAACAAGACATCAGCCATGATGGTTTCCAACAGTAGGATTGGATCTGCATCTGCTGACTGTTTTCAAGGAGCCATTGGTGAACTCAATGCACCTTCTTCCATCAAAGCTATTCTACGACCACATCAAAAAATTGGTATTGTGTTTCTATGGAATTGTCTTACGGGTGCCTGTCCCAAGTTGCAGCAATTATTGCAAGACAAAAGAAGAGCAGAACTTCTGTCAGCTGCTGAATATGATTGTTTTATGGATTCTAGTGGGGTCTATCACGATTTACGTGGTGGAGCCATTCTAGCCGATGAAATGGGTAAGTGTTTTGTTCATGGTGGTGTACAGTTCCAATTTGTGAAGCTAACAGTGTTTGCGGAAACTTGATGGTGAGAAACTCACTTTTGTTCTCTTCTACAATGATAGGTCTTGGAAAAACGTTGATGACAATTACTGTCATTTTTGCACTTCACCGTAGAAATCGTAATGAGGTAAGACATATTATGCAAACACTTCATGTCCTCTAGAGAATCATTTGCAATTGTCAACTCATATTAACATGACTTCTAGAGATTTATTGTCGTTTGTCCATCCAGTCTGGTAGAAAACTGGGCAAAAGAGTTTGATAAATTTGTTGGGAAAGCGAGTCAACCGAAAAGAGTCGTTGTTCGAAAGGGGGGTGAGGAAGGGTTGAAACAGATCAAATCTTTTGTTCCATCGAAGCCGCTACATTCCGAAGGTGTGTCTGTCTGAAATAAAAGTTTCTTCTGTCAACATTTTGATTGGAATATCTAATGCCTCAAATCTCGCTTGGTCAGTTTTGATCATTTCCTACGATTTGTTCCGTATGAATAGCGAGATCTTGTGCAAATCGACAAACATAGGTCTTCTTGTGGTGGACGAAGGTCATCGTTTGAAGAATACCTCTGGCACCAAAATCCTTTCCTCTTTAACATCACTCCAATGCAATGCACGTCTCCTCCTTACAGGGACGCCTATACAGAACAATCTCTCGGAATTTTACAATGTTGCTAATTTTGTTCTTCCTGGTGTTCTTGGAAGCTTGAGTAGTTTCCGTAAAGGTAAGGTAACATTGGCAGCTGTGTTTGAAACTATTATCGTGTCTTTGATGACCGTCTTCATTGACCTTGATGTCTTTCAAAAACAGAGTATGAAAAACCTATTAGTGCAGCAAACAAAAAGAACGCAACGATTTTTGAGAAGAAGAAAGGACAATCAGTAATAAAAGCGTTGAATGATGTTACATCCATATTCATGATTCGAAGGCTCCAGAAAGATATATTGAAATCCCTTCTCCCTCCGAGATTCGAAACTTTACTGTTTTGTCGCCCCAGCCAAAAGCAATGTGAAATGTACAAGGACTTGTCAAAGGTGCCCATTTTGGACAGTCTTTCAACCCTTACAAACTTGAGAAAATTGTGTTCACATCCTAGTTTGTTACTGGAGGAATCAAAGATGAAAACTATTTCTCCTAGTTCATGTTCCGAATCTGGTAAACTCGATGTATTGGAGGGGTTGCTAGACGCCATCCGTAGCGAGTCTCCATCGGATAAAGTGATTGTTATCTCAAACTTCACGACCGCGCTTACAGTCATCAATGACTATATTCTTCAGAGAAAAGGCTGGAAAAGTGTACGATTAGATGGGACAACTGAACAATCAGGAAGACAAGCAATTGTTGATTCATTCAATAGAAGCAGCGCCGAAAGCTGCTTTGTTTTCCTATTAAGTTCAAAGGCTGGTGGGTGCGGATTGAATTTAACAGGAGGTATGTCAAAAATTTAGTGGCAGTTTGCTGTCTTTCCTGCACAATGTTGGCCTCATGTTTTGAATTCTGTAGCCAACAGATTGATAATGTATGATCTTGATTGGAACCCATCGACAGATTCACAAGCTATGGCTCGGATTTATCGTCAAGGGCAGAAGAAGGAATGTTTCATCTATAGACTACTCACAACAGGTACTGTCGAAGAAGGTAAGTTTGAAACCATCATTTCTTTTGTATAAATTGGCACTTGAGATGCATCCTCAACAATTTTCCACTTCCAGTCATGTTTCAACGGCAAACTCAGAAGAACAATCTCGATACTATCGCTACAAACAAATCATCGAAAAATAAATCACATCGTTTTACTGATGAAGAATTGAGAGATTGTTTTACGCTTAAGGAGAAATGTATGTGTGATACAAAGGATAAAATTGGGAAGGATTGGGAAGATTACGGTGAGTTTCTTTAACTGCTACCTACCTACCCCAGCCTATGTGATTATGTCCATGATATAATTTTCACTAATGTATTTCATCAAGAGGGCTTCCAATCTCTTCTGAACAAATGCATTGAAGACAAGCCGCTACTTTCGTTAGCTAGAAAGAAAGCTGATGTTATTTCTTATGTACATTTAGTGCAGGATTTAACATCTATAACGGTTGAGTCAGAAACTGAGAGTATTGTGTTAGAAGAGTCATGCGAAGAAGACAATGATTGGGAATGCTTTGATGAAGATTCTGAGAGCGAGGCAGAGTTTGAGTGACTTTAGCAATTATCGTATTATTACGAAACAGTCACTTCTTTCCTTCAATTTTTTTATCTAATGTATATAGCGGTCTAAACTTTCTATATCGTAGTTTCTAAAAAAATTGTGCTCACACTGTATTCACGGAAGCGGATATTGATATGGTTGAACATTTCTTTGCTGCTTCAGTTGTTGTTTACTCAGGCGTAGCTCTCTCCTCACAATTTGTAATTCGTTCCAAGTCTTCATCAATCCAATGATCAGAGGCCCCAAAGAAATTGCAATGATGATTGATACAATTATAGCAGCAACTGCATCAGCTAATGCAGGGGACAGATTTAGAAAGAAAGCCGTAGCTGCAGCGATTAAAACAGCTATGCTCCTCATGGTGTCCGCCATGACATGCTATTTGGAGAGTGCAAAGAACAAAAGGATCCATTGTTCAGAACATGATAACAAGTAGAAGAGGAAAGAATTAATATTCTAGTCAGAGAAAAGATTCATGCATTTGTTTTATCACATACCGTATACGCCGAACACATGTTCAAGTTGAATCCTTTAGCAGAAGCATCAGATTCATCATCATCATCATCATCATTCTCACATGCATCAAAACCATCATGATCACCACTAATTTCATTTTCATCTCCTTCGGAGATTCCATCCAACTCATCTGCCAAACCAATTTCTATGGCTTTCCTTTTTTGTTGAGATGGATGATAATTCGAAAACGAAGAAACAGCACTCGAATCCATGGATTCACCCGTTTCCACACTTGCCGCTGACGATGTCAGTCCATCACTGAGGCTCCCCGCACCGCCACCACCATACACTGCATTCAATGAAAATTCTTCCCCCCACTCATGGTCTAATTTGTGAGAACCATAGTTTGGCATGGAAATTCCCAAAAGACCCAAGTCTTCTCCAGATACTTCACTACTTTTATTGCTTTCAAAAGAGGAATCGATCGAGGTATCCACGATAATGGAAGGGGGGAATTCATACCGTCTCTTACTTGGACTAGGATCTTGTACTTTAACACATTCCACTTCTTGAGTACATTCCTCCTCATCACCATTGCCAACAGCACCATTATAATTGTTAGAATTACCACTTTGCAACAACAAAGCTTTCTTTTCTTCCTCAGCTTGTTGTTGTTGTTGCTGTTGTTGTCTCGAAAGATATTGCCCCTCCTCCTGCTGCCCATTGTCATCTTTGTTCCCATTGTACAAATCACCCAGCAAGGAAAAATTCTGAACCTTGGAGAAGCATGTAACATTTAAAACATCAAGTCCAAGATTGACACTGGAAAAGAAAAGCATCAATTTGATATTGGGTTCCTCCCCCTGTACATCTTCTGCTGACTCCAATCCCACACTCGTCATTCCAGGAGGATGAACAATGGTCCTCATGGCCTCCATAAAGGCCTGTACCGAAACAACAATCAATGCCGATACGCTAATCAAGGGAGGAAAAAATTCCAAATACAATCGTAACATTTTTTTCTTGCGCTTGTTATCTTCCACGGATAAGTCAGGATAGTAATGTTTACGCGACCGATGTTTCAACCTCTCAGCGGCGAGATTAAAGAGATAAGTGAAGGCATCCACAGACATGGCCAATGAGTCTGCCAGCATGGATTGACTTTTTGCAATGATTGCAAAGAATGCTTGAGTGCACATGAATATGAGAAAGGAAAAGAAAGCTACGTTGAGCACGTATTCATTGCTAGCGGTCACTTCTCCTTCTTCTTCTTCTTCTTCTTCACTTGACCCACGAGTGTCGTTACGTCTTGTACTTGGGTCTGTTCCAAGACTTGTTTCCAACGTTTGAATGTCTTGCATATTTTTGTGTGGTCGTGATCCATTCTTTGCAGTAGTAGAATTCATGACATTGGTTGGTATTATATAATGAATGTGATTCTGTGTAAGAAAGATATGGATGGAACGACAGACGACTCCCCTTGTGAAAATACAATGTTTGTGAGTGAGGAGACTTTACAATGATCAATAAAAGCAACGCCGCTGTTTACGCATTATTTATTTAAACATTTGCATGGAATGAAGGTGGACAGATTGTTGTCCTTTGTGCTTGGTGTCGAGAATACTACATACAGTGTGTAAATAGAGAGTTAGTTCTACAGTACTGGTATGGTACCCGTACTGTTTGTCTAGAGAAGTGAGAGCGTTGAAAAAAAAAACTGGGCTAGTAGATGCGCAACGTCTGCATAACCTCGTTACTACGTCTACGC
>JAAMXU010007155.1:0-18175 GCA_019693545.1 Chaetoceros muelleri | reverse complement strand
GCACCAACCATCTAGCGGACGATGCCTCTCGCCTGTTTCATCTGAATGATTTTGCCTTTCTCACCCATTTTAATCACTCTTATCCTCAGCCGCACTCATATCACTATGTAGCACCGACACGTTCTCTGACTTCTGCCGTGATTTCGGCGCTGCTCAAGAAGCCGTACAACGTGGAGTCGCTGCGGGACGAAACGCCAGCAGCAACACCCACTGGCGCGCCTGGTGCCGTTTCACAACTCAGCTGGGCCTCAACCCCTTTCTCGAAGCCGTCCCGGACAAAGTGCCAATTCTCCAAGTCTTCCTTATCAGAGTTCGCGATGGAGCACTTGCAACCAACCGTCATCCCGTCCTCTCTCGAACGGCTGAAGATTACATACGGAGTGTTGGCCAAACGTTCACCTTGCTGGGCTACCCGGATCCACGCCTGAATCAAGCCGGAAAACAGGACTTCCGCCTCACACGCATGCTATCCTCCTTCACCAAGAGAGACCCCCCACCACGTCGCGTGAAACCTGTACCAATAGCTGTCTTACGGAATGTAGCGGCCACAGCTTCGGCCTCCCAATGCCCCATTCAGCAAACCACAGCCGATATGATCCTCCTTGCTTTCTTCTTTCTCCTTCGACCTGGGGAATACACAGCAAAGTCCACCAATCCCGATGCACATCCGTTCTTGCTTGAGCATGTCCAATTGTTTGTAGGCCCAAACCACCGCCTGGACATCATGACGGCGACGGCGGCCGAGCTCCAACAAGCAACCTTTGCCACCCTCACTTTCGCCAACCAAAAAAATGGCGTAAAAAACGAGGTGGTTGGCCATGCCCGCAGTGGAGATCCTTACCTTTGCCCTGTCCTCTCACTCATTCGACGAGTTATCCACCTGCGGCACCACCAAGCACCTCGCAGCACCCCGCTTGCAACGGCATACCAACAAGGACTCCCTGTCGCGATCCTACCGAACGATATCACGCGGGCCCTCCGAGTAGCAGTCACCTTCCTTGGCCCTCGCCTCGGTTTTCTTCCCTCGGACGTTTCTGCCCGTTGCCTTCGAGCTGCAGGCGCCACGGCCCTCCTTTGTGCTGATGTCGACAGCTGTCACATCAGATTGCTGGGCCGCTGGCGCTCCGACGAAATGCTGCGCTACCTCCACCTGCAAGCGCAGCCTCTCATGAAGGACTTCAGCCGCAAAATGCTTCACGGCGGCGCCTTCACTTTAATCCCCAATCAACTTGTCCCATCGTTTTAACCTCCCTTTGTTGATTGTTGCACCCACCCACCCATACCTCTATCACTTTGGACTATGGAGGAAGGCGCGCCACTTCACAGTCGCGCACCTTGGCGGAATGGAACGGAGTTTCCTAGTAAACGTCCATTTTCCACCAATAGTTTTGTATAGGTTAATTGTTATCAGTCACCAGTCACCGAACGATGAATTGAAGTACTGTTGTGGTGAACCTGAGAGCCACAACAAACAAACATTGCAAAACTACAAGCAAACGCACACACAACAAACTACAAACTAATACTAAAAACAACTAAACCTATTAGTACCAATTTTCATAATAATAAAACAACATGAGCCGGTCTTCTTCTTGGAACGATGGTAATCCTACTACTACTACTACTAGTGTTAGTCACAATCAAGAATCCTTTAGGGTTCTCATGGAAAAACAACTCGGTTCTCTACTAAATCGTCTCAAACAAAAGGCCAAACAAGAAATGCACAGCACTCCACCGGATGAAGAAACATGTGCTCTGGGGAAACAAACAGGTCATGTATTCCTTTCCATGTATTTTTCATCGACACATCATGCTAGAAATCGAAACGAATGGAAAAAGCAAGGGACGGTGATTATGGATGCTTTCTTGGAGAATGATGCTGGTAATGCGGGAAGATTATCGTCTGGGTTCTTTTATGAGATTGTCCATGATCCAAGGTTGTTATTGGTTGAGGATCAGGATTATGGTACAGTTACAGCTACTACTACTACTACTACTACTAACCGTGACGACGAGGAGGAGGAGGATGTTTATCATGATTTAGTACATTGGTGGCTTCAATGTTTGACTCGGTTGAATAACAATAGCAATGACAACGGCAATGGCACTCTAGTAGTTGACGATTGGAAGTATCGTCATTCAAAGATCCTTGCAGCTGGCATCCGTAACTATGTCATCTTTTCGTTTGGTCAACATGTAAAGTTTGCGAAACGTGCAAGAAGAAGAAGACACGATGATCTTTTCCATCTTGTGTCCTTGTATGAGAAACTTGGTGCATCGTCTAGTCGACAGTTTCTCATTCGAACATGTGTCCATGTGAGTTTTGTCTCTTGGTCTCATTCTCCTGAACAGGATGGTGGTAATAATGGTGATGATGACGACGATGCGAGGAATATTATTGGATTTGTATCACCACTTTTTTATAGAGTTGTTGTGAGTTCCATGTTATCTACTGGTTGTGAACAAGAGGATGCACGTCTTTTTATAATGTTGATAATGGAAAAGTTACGAAATGTTACAGGAATCATGACAGCAGTAGCAACAACAAAAACAACAACAACAAGGAGAAATTTCTGCATTGTCATGATTGATTGGCTCACCCAGTCTTTGGAAGCATTTTTAAAGTCGTCGTTGGATCAAGCATCGTTGGATCACATTCATGTGGCTTTGGGGATTGGTCATGATTTTGTACGGCAATTGTGTGAAGTTGTTGTACAGATGAGTAGTATTTGTACAGGAGGGGATGGGGATAACGAAGATGGAAAAGATGCAATGGTCAAGTGCAGACATGAATTTCAATGTGCAGTTCTGGGACGTATTTTGCCAAGCTTTGTGAAACATTCCACATTTACAGTGGACGTGCCTTGTTTGGAATCCATCTTGGACAATGTCAAAGCAGTCATGATGCATGGCGGTGTTAGTGGTGATGGTGACGGTGGTAGTAGGAGCGTCATGGATCCCTTGCCCAATTCAGTGTTTTACAATCTTGGTATTGTTTGCTTGATGGTGCAAGATGAAAGTGATATTGTACGTTTACTTGAGATTCTGGCATTGGCCACTCAATATCAACAACAGCCGTGCCAAACACAAAACATGGTCTATGGAGTACTTGCTAGTATTGGTTTTGTGTTTCAATCCTTGCCATCGTGTTCCAAGGTGGCCATCCATCTCATTCATTTTGCAAAACAGTCTTTAGATGTATTGTACAGGCAAGAAGATGATGTGATTGCGCAACAAGAATTGTTGACAAGTAATATTAAGGACGACGAAAACCAAAATACAATGGAACCAAGTCATGTCTATGATTTGTTTTGTGATGGGACGACAAATGTTACATCAAAATTGGAGTCTCTCATCTACCAACTTGAACACTTTGAGCAAAAGTTTACAATTGAAAATCAATGTGAATCGCTGCTTTTGGGACTCTCTCTACTTTATACTTCCAGAGTTGAATCCACGATGAAGACCGTTCTTTCCTATCTTCATCATTTAATTGATCACTACCTACATCTTGGACGACGGTGCTTACCTGTGCTGATTGCAACACTACAAAACTACATCAATTGGGATCACGATCATCATCAAGAAGAATCATCGTCGCATGAAGTTATTGCTTCCTTGTTTGAATTGATGTGCTCTTGTCTAGCCAAAGATCCCAGTTGTGCTCATGAGATTTGGTCCATTCTATCTTCCATGACAACGGAATTGATACCGGTCAATGTGCAAGCAATGACAGTTCGATTGTATCCACTCCTTTGTAAATCCAACAGACGCCTTTACTCCCGTATTTATACATCATTGAGCAATTATGTCAGTCATTCAAACGATTCCTTGCGAATTGCAGCTGCAGCCTCTCTTTGTGACCTTGCCAAGGAAGATTTGATTCGAGATGTCAGCGAAGTCATTGGCTGGGTTCAGGCATTTCTTACTGATGAAAATCAACTCGTGATTTACTTTGCTGTGACAACTCTTTATCATCTCATCATGGCTGAAGAATTGGATTTTTCTGCAGTAATCAAGGTTCTGAATAAAAAACTTGTTCCTATTGACGATGCACAAGCCATGGCACAGTTACCGTGTATTGTAGTGGAAGCTCTAGTGCAGTTGATGGGTGTTGGAGAGGTATCAGCAGCAGCATCTGATAGCGATGATAATAGCTTAGGAGATGGTAGTGGTCCGTCTGAGATTGTGATTTCTCAGCAAGTACAGGATGCCATGTCAGGTCTGTTGAATCTTTCTATCCACGTCGCTGGATCCATGTTCAGCGAGAATGTCGACGAAATAAGTTTGGACGTGGAGAGCAAGTTACGCATTTTGAGTTCAATAAATGCTTCAATTGCAAAATATTCTTTTGACCGGATAGGTCTCTCCCACAATATGGTTCGTAGAGAATGTCAAGAGACGTTTGAATATGATAGGATAAAACAAGTGATTGAAATGAGCTTTGACGCCAGCGAAAAATACATGGCCAACAAGGATGAAAATTTTGACACGAATCTTATTGCTCTTACTAGGAAGTTAGTATTATTTGAAGAAGATGCCCTTGGTCCTTCGTTATGGAGTTACAATAAAAAGAAGAATTCTCAAAAGAATCAAGGATGTGCTAGTATGTCTGCTGCTCTGAAGGCTATCCCCGAGAGTGCTAAAGGCACTAGTACTTCCTTCCTTGTCGAAAAACTTGTCGAGCGAGCTGAAAGTGCTTTGAACCACCCTTCACGGTTGTCATTAGCCTTAGCATGCCTTCAGGAGCTAGCTCTACCTTCTCCATTCGTAGGATTGATTAGGAAAACTATGGAGACCGATGTCGGCGAGAAAGAAGTAATGACAGGGCCCTGCGTGGACTTGCTCATAGCACAGCTCAGAATTATGCGGAGAGCAGCCGATGAGCGTAGAGAATACGTGAAGTTTTCTATCGAACTCGCTCAACTTCCGTCTGAATTATTCTTCATCGAACTATGGAAATATGCTCCACAGTTCTTGGAATCTCTTTCAATCATCATTCCTCAATGGACCAGTGCAACAGCCGAAGAGCTTATTTCTTATGTATGGTCTCATTGTAGTGATAAATTAGATGGCGATGGTGCTCTATACGCTGCGGCGTTCTTGAAATCCTTAGCCAATATCCTCGAACTAAAAGATAAGAAAGCAAGTCCTGTGATACTCAAAGCTATCTATAAAGTTGTCATTAATGACGCATTACCTCAGATTGGTGTGCGATTGAGAGGGAAGTTAAAGCAACCCTTACAAAGAGCTCTGTTCAATTGCATTGCCAAGGTACCGCTTCAAGTGTTACATGAACATAGGATATTTGATTTGGTAAATGATCCAGGTATCCGCATACAACTCATTTGTTTCCTACACGACCAAGGAATTTTGAATCTAGAGGATCCTTACTTGATTCGAGCTTTGTTGTGGGTGGGAAAAGAAAAATCGACACCATCCTCAAATGAGGAGCTATTCTTTTGGAATTTATCCTTCGATTTATCGCGAGTAGCAATGAAAATGTCAGTGAAGAACAGAAGCGAGATATTAACAAATCTTCTAGAGATAATGCAGGTATACGGCGTTATATCAACAAATCTTCACTTGATCCTTCTTTTGAGTGGACGATGGGTTCAAGATTATCCTCTGATGATGCAATCTCCTGCGCTGTTTCATCCTTCTCTAATTCTTTGCGACCAGAAATTGGGAAAACTGTCTAATGTCCTGAACCTTTCTAGCCGTTTCATGAAAAGTGTCCTTATGCTCTTGGAGGCTACATGCAAAGGAAGAGAACAAGAACATGAATTGGAACATAATAATGAGCTAAGGGAATGTTTCTTCAACACCTTTCTATCATTGAAGAGCTCAGAGTCCACATCTCTTCACGCGCTTGTGTCTTCATCACAAGTTCTTATTCAATGATCGACCTCTTTATGGGAAAATAGAAACGAGATCGCAACGATGGAGTCGTAAATTGAAATTTATAGCAGATGTTCATTTGTGTAATAACTAAGCCACATTGTGGCAGCCATTTTTATTCGTTAAGTTTTCACACCGTGACTTACAACGATCCTTCGATCCATTCTCTTTCCTAGCCATTGGAGTTATCATGAAAAGTCTTTAAGTTGTCCGTTGGAACCGCCACCGTCCTCTTCTCTTCTTCTACGAAATGATGCATGCCTTACTGCTAGTAGTTGCTATATTTTGAATCTCGTAATACTAAAGAAAATTAGAAAGTTTCTGTTTTATTATTCACAATGTTTGCGATTCGGAAACCAATAAAATACATACTTTTTGACTCACCTTTGCCAAGTTTCCACCGTTTTCATCCGAGAAACTAAGTTTTCTACCAGTGTGTTCCGTCTTTTCCAGAAACGTGGATGTTTTCTTCAACAACGGCTTCAAAGGCTGGATTATCTGGGAAGAAGTTGGTGGAAAGTTACTCTTGTCCCCTGACATGAAACGAAACTTCTTTGATTGGTCAGGAGTTGCGAAAAGTTGTCGAGATTCAATAAAAATATATGGCTCCAAAAGATTGGATGTACTTGAAAACTCGCACCAAGATATTGGAGAAGCAATCAATGTGGCAAGAGACGCTGAAGTCATTCCATCACTCTTTTACAAGACGTGTCCAAAAGGTCCATACTGCCACATATCCGTTCATTCACGTCCTAAGATTATTTTCTCTCCATGTAAACATGTCTCGCTGAATCTTTTTCAGTCCACAGCAGATCATGGGCAATGTATTCAGCTATTGCCATGCTTGCAGTGAGGCCAGGCGATTCAATACCCAAGAGATTTACAATGTTCACACCTGGTATTTTTTCAATGTAAAAATCACTTAATTTCGAAAAATCACCAACTGCGTCTGGATGATTCAGTTTGGGTCGAATTCCTGCATAGTCAGGTTTCAAAGAATCACCCTTCAATCCCTGCCAATATTTTCTCACCTCTTCATAGAAGGATTCTGACCGCTTTGGATCCACTTTGAAATCTATTTCATCAGGTTCATGTATATTTGGTGAGATCCACTCAACATCAGGACCAAATCTTGTATTCCCTCCTAAATCAATTGTTGCATGTACTCCCAAGCCTCCCGCGGAAGGGACCGGATAAATCAAGTGTCGAAATGGAGAAGGTTGTCCTTCTAATCTATAATAGTTCCCTTTGGCGTAATATTGCCGGGGGATGGTACTGTGGTCAGAATTTATCATGCTTGTGGCCACTTTATCAGCGTATAGTCCAGCACAGTTCACTAGCAAATCGCATGCTATTTGAACATTTTGTGCTTCAACAATAATTTCCTTGTTACTGCCGGTGCTGCTACTACTTTCGGATACAATTACTTTTTCTATAGGTGAATTCACTACCATGGTGGCACCATGTTCTTCAGCATCAGCCAGTAAAGAAAGCATAAATGCATGCGAGTCCACAATCCCAGTGGAAGGAGAAAACAGGGCTCCCACACATTTTACTTCCGGTTCAAAACTATGGGTGACATCATTCGAAGACAACATTAACAAATCATCAACTCCATTTGTCAAGGCACGGTTCTTAATCATTGGGATATCTTCCTTCCACTGCTTCTCATTCGTTGCAACAATCAACTTTCCTATCCTCTTATGGTTAATTTGTCTTTCTTGACAATATTGATAAATCATATGCTTCCCCTTGACACACAACTTTGCCTTGAGCGATCCAGCAGGGTAGTAAATCCCCGCATGGATGACTTCTGAGTTACGAGAAGATGTCCCTGACCCAAAGGAATTTTCTCGTTCAAGAATGAGGACTTCCTTTTTGCCCATCATGGCCAGGGCTCTAGCAGTTGCTAGACCAATAACTCCAGCTCCAATAACACATGCCTCTACTCGATAGGATGCACTGGCTAAAGTCATGGAAATTGTTAGTTATAATTTGTGATGTAAGATTTCAATTACGTAGATGCATTCATTAACTTTTGAGGATTCCAATATGAAAATGGTCCATTATGTGTTCTTTTCATGATCAAGTGTGTTCCATGTACAATGTATTCCATGTTCCCTGTACGTGTGTGTACCTTCCACAAACGTTAAGTAGACCGTTAGTATGATTGTACCGGTACAGGGGTTTACAACTTCTCTGTTTTCCCCGGTCCAAAATTCGAAAATTCAAAAATTTCTTCTCACTTTTTCTTCACTTTCATCGCCACCAAGGAAAATAGAAGATACTATTGCATTGCACACATACATTCTTGTGATACTTGGAAATAAGGAAGTCGCCATGGTACTCTTTCCACACTTTTTTAAAAAGAAAGACTCTGACCAGAAGGGGGATCGCAAGAGTCTAAAGAATCCAAAACAGCAGCAGCAGAGATCTAGTAGAAGACGAACAACAAGAACAACAAGAAAAAGTGGACAGCACCACCAGCAGGAACAGGGCCAGATATTTGGGGCCACCTCCATGGCGGGATATAAGGGTAACGAAGACATGGAATGGTGCAACCAAGATGCTTATCTTTTCATCACGATGGATGATAGCAGCTTCTGGGGATGTAGCAGTTCTAGTGCTCCTCCTGACAGCAGGGGTTCTTCTTGCTGCAGGAACAATGATACGACTAGAACAGCAGGCAAAAACGAAAACAACAACAACTGCTACTGTTCGACTAATATTGTCCACCAAGAAGATAGTCATGAAATAGTAGTAAGCGATAGAGACACAAAGAACGCACTTCAAAATACACATCCTACAAGAACACCAAATAACAGTCAAACAACAAATAGCATTGTAGTCGCAGTTTTAGATGGCCATGGAATTGACGGTCATGTAATTTCAGAATATTGTAGGAAAAGAATTGTTACATTGTTAGATTCTTCTGCTGCTGACCACCAACATGAGAGTAATGGCCTCCACCGCAGCAGTTGTATTAGGTCTATCTTTGAAATGTTACAAAATGAACTTGAACAAGATGAGTATTCTGTTGCAGCAATGAGTGGTACGACCTTGACCATTGTCAGAATTGCTCAGGGAAGAATCGAAGTGTTCAACGTAGGTGATTCACCAGCTTATTTGGGAAGGAGAAGAAAAGATCCGAATGGAGAGCTTGAATTGATAAAACTGACAGTTGATCACAAACCTGATGATGAAGTAGAATCAGAACGAATTCGTATCAAAGGTGGTAAAATTTATTCCAAAGCAGTGTCCACTACTACTAATGATAGTAATGCTACTAACAGTTCTAGCAACAATAATACTGCTGTGAACGCTAATGAGATTGATGGTTCATCTTCCTCCTTCTGCTCGCAAACAAAGAATATGAATGACATTACAACTTATGAACATGGACCATTAAGAGTGTGGTATCAATGTAATATGGATAATGAGAATAAATCGATTGGATTGGCCATGACTCGAAGTATTGGAGACACATTAGCTCACAAGGTAAGTACCACGGAGAACTAGTAGTGGTACTATTGAGGACAAACTATATTATGAATGCTGGTGCTAGTTCTGACCAAACTAGAATTCTTATCCAATCATTGGATGTTGTTTGACAGATTGGCGTATCTTGCGAACCAAACGAGTTGCAAGAAACCATAACTTCTTCATCAGATGAATTTGTACTTCTTGCCAGTGACGGACTCACAGATGTCTTAAGGTATGTTTTTGTATTGATAACAACAAGAACGGATGATAATGGTAGTCATCATGCATGATACTGTTCCTCGTGACGACGACAATTGTAGTACTCGTAATGGTCCTCCCTACTATGTCGTGTCCTATTACTCATTATCTTCGACTTCTTATTCTTTGACTATTTGTTGCTGTTGTTTCTATTGCTCGGCGTCGTTGCTTGCTCATCCTTTGCTGGTTGATGGTGTCCTTCATTGTGACTACTATGTTTCATGTCTTCGCTTCTTGTTGTTCTTTTCTGTTGTATGCTGATCACGACGACAATGAAAATACGATGCATACCACTACTACTATCTACTCCATCAAGTTCATGTGACATTATCGCAATCATGGAGGAATATATATCGAGCCTGCCACCCTACAACTACAAATACGAATGGGATCCACAAGAAGCAGCCAAGATCCTTGTTTCCTGCGCGAGGCGTAGATGGCGAGGATGTGACCACATTGATGACATTACTTGCTGCATCGTCAAACTAAAAGGCAAAGATTGCTTTTTTGCAGTGTAAAATAGATGACTCATTACAGTAGTACTGATTGCTGAAATTATTCCAAGCAAGAAATGAATGAAAAATCAACAAATGTTACCACCATGCAGCAACAGAAGCAAACAACCATCCTTGTTTGGTGTTTATAGTTACTACTACACTCCAGTCTCACGTATAAGATGTTCATCGTATAAGATGTGGAGGTCTGAAAAAACTCAAAATCTAAGATGTCAGGGGGGACTCAGGACAGGGGATGAGCTAAGAACATGTCTAAGGGGATCAAAACCTGCTAACTATAAGATGTAGTGTTTAACCTTGATCATGTAAGATGTACCGTACATGCTTACATACACCTGCAAGTTCTACTGTAAGGTTCGTTTCACTTTCTTGCCTCCCTGTGAAGATGACCACGTTAATGATCCTCTTTATGGGTGATTTCCTCCCAAGTTACTACGATATAATATGGACCAAGTCCCACTACCTTTTGTCAATGGGCAAACACAATGGAGGAAGATTATGATGTTAATCATTAAGTGCCTACAAGCAAGAGTCACTTCGTAAGAGACAGTTCACGGCCATGTTGTAGTAAATGCAGGTCAAGGTAATGATACATATGGATGGTGTGACCTGGTTTGTAAAGGAACGGGGACTCGTATAAATAGAGCTGAAAAAGAATTATGGGCTGATGACAAGGTGCAGGTTTTCTGGCAAGATAAAGCTTGGGTGGATGCAACTGTTATGAAACAGCTTGCCAAGAAATTTGTAACACACAAGAATGAAGTCCACGGAAGAGATGTATGGGTGATACTTTTTGTGATAACTTAAAAGCTCATTTGGTTGATGTTCGAAGTATATTTGGTGATAACAAAGTTCTTCTTCGTTGCTACCTGCCTCCAAACATGACAAATTTCATCCAACCAATAGATGCTGGTATTGGTAGATCTGTGCGCACAGCTATTGGTCATCAGCTTGATGATTGGTTAATGCATGAAGAACACATGGAGATATGGGAAGGTAAGATGTCTGCTGGGGAGCGTAGAATCCTGATGACTGGATTTGTTTCAAGAGCTATGAACAAAGTTATGGGAACAGACTATGAAAATTCACGAATCAGTGCATTTGAGAGAACAGGTTGTCTGATAACTTGGCTAGTAAATGAAGAACACGACAATAGGATTAGACCCCAAGGAATGCAAGTAGGGAAATTTTCAGTCGCTCGGAATCGAAGTAATGGAGGTACTGCTGTTGTGAATGAGGCTCCACCAGCACCTATGGATGAAGAAGAAGCTGTGTTGCTGGATGAGACCCAATTGGCAAATGAAATGATTGAGGAACACATTGACGACATAGATTTTGAATAGTACAAAAATAAGATAATTATTCTAAGATGCTGCCAAGACCTGAAATTTTGATTAAATTTAGATGTAATCAAGAGTACAATTTTACCTACAGGTTAAGATAGTGGTCAGACCTGGCTTAAAACTTATGTACATCTTATAGGTGAGACTGGAGTGTAGTAGTATGTAGTAGAGTTATATTAGCTAGTAACTACTAACTTCCTACAAGATCATAGAGCCAATCATCCTACTCGTCTCCATCGTCTGCCCCGGCATAATCATCATCATCGGCACCTCTCACTTCCAAATCTTCTCCATATTGGATGGTATGATCAACATGTGCAAGAACATGATCAATACTCTCTTCATCCGTAATGTTCAACGGTATAAAGCTCACCATACTATAATCATCCAACAAGCTACAAATTGCCTCTGTCAAACGATTTTGTTTCCTTCTTCGGGCCGAGATGCGTTTCCAATCATCCTCAGTTTGCTCTTGCTGTTGCTGTGGTTTCTTCTGTTGTTGCTCTCTTCTCATCATTTTCATCATTTTCTCATCTTCCACAGACCTCTGATACTCCTCTCTCTGCCATAACACCGATGCACTCTCTACATCCAATATACTTTCCACCCTTGATTCATCCACTAAATCCGTCTTACTCAACACATTGACATGTGGCAGCTCCAGAGCAATCATGGCAGACAGGGAAAGAAGAGAACCAGAAATGAACTTGGGCGCATCACAAACAAAAGTCGCATCGACAATAAACACCGAACACATCCTAGAAGCATGTCCCCAATTCATCATTTGATCAATCACTCTCTTAATAATTGGTGCATGTGTATACAATTCAATCTGACCCGGACAATCCAATATTAAATACTCATCATCATCAAATTTATCAATCTCTTCTTCCAACCAATCCATATTCTGCAAGAGATATTCCATGCAGTAAATGAGTGCACCATTGGGACCCAATCCCAGTTCTTCCATGACATCCTCTACGGTAATCAAATCTCGAATATCAAAGGATACATCGTAGCTAAAGTTTTCAGCGGCCGGGTCTAAATTTGCAACATGGACATTTCTCTTTCTGAGGGGACCCAATGTGGAGCAGTGCTGTTGGATGGCGGAGCAGTAGGTTGACTTTCCGGATCCTGCTGGGCCCGTGACTAGCTGAATGTAGCACCTTCCCATGGTTTGTTTGTTTGTTTATTTGTTTGTTTGGTTGGTGATTGATTTTTTTGTAGTATGTCTCACAGACTGTCTGTCTCTATGTTTATCTGTCTGAATGAATGATGTTTTTGTGTCTCTAGCTAGAGAAGAATCCTGTGATTTTTATGAAGAGAAACTTGGTTGGGTTGGAACAAAAAAAATTATGTGGTTCTGTTTGCATCGCAGATGGCAGTCGAGTACAAAATACTAATTTCACAGGTTATTAATCACAATTCGATGCCATTCTTCATCCTTCTTTACACACAAAAAAAGGGTTGTCTCAAGCCAAAAAGATAAAGACAGTCATCACACAATTCCTTCCTTCCTTCATTCTTTCCTTCCTTCTTTCCTTCTTTCCTTCATTTCCTTCCTTCATTAATTCCTTCCTTCCTTCATTTCGTCACACTCCAATTCAATTCCTACAAAAATGATTATTCGAATTCGAACCAACGTGGGTCAATGGCGTGTGTCATCGGTCACTCCGTCGTCACTTGGCCAAGACATTGTCTCCGAACTCGCCTCTACGAAAGGACATACTGTAATCTACACACAGCCTCTCTCCCTCGATCCTGCGGGTCATCAACCCTTGGATTTCAAAAGAAGCCTTGAGGATCAAAATCTCACTCATGGATCCATGATTTATTGTCGAGTCGATCCTTCTTCCATTGCTGTTGGAGAATCTACTGCGGATGCTACTGCTGCTGGGAACCACACCACGGATGACGTCATGGACTCCTCCTCCCCCTCCTCCCCAACAGCAGCCACGGAGACCACCGGTACAAAGAAGCCAGCACTCAAAACGAAAAAACGAATCTTACCCGATGGGTCCATTTCGATTGAACAGATAGAGGGTGATGAAGATGGAGATGCAAAGTCTTTTCGAAAAGGAATGCTCCCCCTCCGGTCGATGAAGATGCAATGGACATTGCAAGAATTTGTGGATATGGACAATAAGTTTGTGTTTAAAATACAGCAACAAAAGGAACGATGGGTGGGACCAGGCGGTGTTTCTTTGGATCAAAAATCGGCTCAAGATTTTCAAGCCTATTTGACTACCTTTGCATTTCAGAGACAAAGATTTGGATATTTGTATGGGAAGTTTATTGACCAAGAACCGGATCCTGCCGAAATAGAAAAACGACCCAAAAAGGAAACTCTGTTTGGGACGGAGTTGCCGGATACTGAAATTCAATACAAGGCCAAGAATCAAATGGTATTAGTGGAGGCTATTTATGAACCACCCCAAGAGGCAGATCCCAATTCTGCAGAGGGATTTATTGCATTGGAAGATCCCATGGAGGACAAAGTCAATCGATTGGCTAGTATGTTGGGTCTCAAGAGAGTTGGTTGGATCTTTGGACATCCTCCCAGAGAAGCAGGATTTCAAATGTCGAGTGCAGAAGTTATAATGGCGGCCGAATTGCAAATAGAAGCCGCGGATGGAGTGGAGGAAACACCCTTTGTGACAGTCAAGGTGACAGTGGGCGACGATGGAAATGTGTCCTTTGAGGCATTTCAAGTGAGTCAGCAATGTATGGAAATGGTGGCAGAAGAAGCCTTGGAAGTGGGTGAAAATCCTGGATTTTGCAATGTCCATGAAACATTTACAGCCATTCAAGAGGGGAAGGAAAGTCGAACAGTGGAGAATAATTTTTTCCTCACGGTGGTTCCCATCAAACAGCATTCTTCGGAAATGTTGGTGAGTGAATTCCCCAAGGCCAATAGAGATCATGATGTAAGACAACAGACACACGATGAAATGAAGAAACAATTGCAAAAGAGTGGATCTGCTGGATGGACGTTTGTGGATTTGTTGGCAGATTTTAATTTGCTTATATATCTATCCAAGTTTTTGGATGTGGACACGGATCTTGTAAAAATTTGCAAGAGCATAGTGGATCGTGATGTTCCTCTTGAAGATGGATACAAGTTGATTATAGCCAGTATGGCAGGACTGGATGGGTCCTATTAATAGAGTCAATGTATTACTCCGTACAATATAATGCAGTATAGAAGGAAGATATTGAATGGCTTTTGATTTGCATGTGCAGTAGTACAAGAGGCAAACAACTGCCAACATCCTATCATACATCATACATGATACGTTACAGATTTTTGTCTTTTTGTTTGCACTTACCCATGGACAATCGAATGCCGACTAGACTGACGGCAGAATAATAAGGAAGCAACAACGGATTATTCACAATAGTACCATGTATCGTACTGTGCTAATGTCTTGGAGGGTAGTTAGTAGAAGATAGCTGCAGACAGAGGATGCAGAAATCAAACACATTTAGAATTTAGTAGTTCTCTTCAATCAAAATGCATGGCACGCATCGCACTACAGTACCAGTAGTAATTTTACGGTGAAAATCATTCTCAAGAGAAGATTCGTCTTTTTGACATCATCTGAGACATGGGTTCGCAAAAGTGTGTAATAGTGATTTTTAACTGTGCGATACAGTAGGTGCGCGTACTTGCACATCAAATCCGAGAACTTTTAAGACCGTCGTTAAATGTAGAAAATACAAAATACTTTCCGTTGTAAATTTGAATTGCATGACTGGTTTTATAGGGCTATTGTAAAATTTTCAATTGAATGGATTTAGCCTTATTCACCATCGTGACCACGACGGCAACGGTGTTTTGATGTGCATGTGTGCCGATCTTGGTAATCAATACCCATCTTTACGGGACACAAGAGGAGCGGTTGGGTATTTGTGGGTCTTGGATTGTATGCAGTCCATAAATATATGCACGTGGTACAATACACCAATACCCGGCACAAACATACCGGAACCTCTCTTTCTTGTCTCCACCACGGTTGTTAAGTAATAACTTATAAACATTCATTTATTATGCTGTAAAGATCATAGTCATCCAACTATCCTCAACATCCAGAGTACCAGCAGACGGTTCTCGATTTTTGACTACTTGCGAATCATTTTCATAACATCTTACAATTTGACACATCATCCAAGTAACTTTACTCATTCATTCATACATATTACAGGAAAGGGGAAAGTGTTATAACTATTGTCGCTTATATTTTATACACAGGCTTAAGGAAGAACGATGACTGAACAGTCGCCCATTTGCACTGTTCCTGTTGACCATCAACGACTTTTTCATACTGAGAAAGAACGCAATTTCCTTGCAACAGCAGAATCTCTCAATTGGAAAGACCAAGCGAACTCCCTTAGCCTTTCCGAAATCACAGCCACATCCACAGCATCCAAGTCCACTGCCATGACCTCTGTCGCTGGTACATCTGCTGCAGCTTCACCCTGTGTATGTGCCAACTGCTCTGCCGTCCTTCCTCTTTTGTTATCTTCGTCGTCCTCTTCATCTTCGCGGCGATTGCAGGAAGAAGAAGAAGATCATGTGGGAGAGCACTCGTCGCCGCTTAGCAAACTAAGCAAGGACTCGAATACTACTCTTTTTACTCAAGATCATCGCAACATCATCAAGATGATACCTTATGAAGTTATACTGCTATCATCACAACATATCGTTCAAGAGAAAGGGCACACAGAAGGAAAAGGCTGCCTGCACAGGCTACATTCTACGGCGTCCTCCTCAAGTCAGCAATCAGTGCCAGTTTTGGATACCTCTCAAATGACAGAAGACTGTCAGTCTTCGTATCATGGTGGTGACGAAGCGAGTTTGAGCTCAACTTCTTCCTCGGTTATTCGCCATGATCGCAACATTATCAATGTCGTCGTCTCGGAGGGAGAAACACATACAACTTCATCAGGGATGATTTTTGATTCTTGTAGTGCAATGGACAATAAGAAAAAGGATTCCGAGAATACATTTCGTTCGACCTTTACCATGTTTCGTTTACAATACTTGATTGTTCACACTGCAATTATGTTAGCAGACGGTTTGCAAGGTATGTGTGTGTATTGTTTGTATTTAATATTTATAATATTTTTCTTACAGTGCATTCATGCTAAAACAATTATCACTCATCCTTGGATTGACATGAACAGGAACACATTTGTACGTGCTCTATGAGGGATACGGATACTCTGTTGCTTCCCTTTATTCCCTTGGATTTGTAGCAGGGGCGTTTACGTCACCATTCATAGGACCTTTGGTGGATAAAATTGGACGGAAGAAAGCAGCCATGTTGTATTGCATGCTTGAAATGTTCATTAATTACCTTGAATTATTTCCAATTTTTATTGGGCTAATTGCAAGTAGAATGATTGGAGGGATCACGACAAACCTACTATTTTCAGTATTTGAGAGCTGGCTTGTATCGGAACACCGATCAAGAGGTTTTTCAGAAGATAAGTTGGAAATAATATTGAGAGATTCCACAATTGTTAGCAACTCTGCAGCAATTCTATCAGGATATCTTGCTCATTGTTTAGCGGAACATATGGGAGCCGTTGGTCCTTTTCAAGGTGCTGTTGCTCTAACCTTTGGAGCACTGATTCTAGTGGGCTCCTTGTGGACTGAGAACTATGGAAAGGGAAATTGTGCTTCGGAGTTGATGACCTGGAAGGGAAATATGGGTACGTGTATGATATGAGTTCTTGTCATTTCAGTCTACATCATTATTATTTTGTGACTGACAGTTTGATGCTTTTTATGTGTTATAGTTGGGGCATTTCGTACTATTGTGAATGATTCCAAAATATCCAGAATAGGAATTATTCAAGGATTGACAGAGGGATCATTGCAAACCTTTGTGTTTTTATGGTCGCCTGCCCTTCGCACCTTCGCTAGAAGTGCACCCAGTGGCACGATTGGCATAGACAAGGATGGCGAACCTGCCTATGGCCTTATATTTGGTGCTTTTATGGCATGCGGTGTCCTGGGAGGTTTTGGGGAATCTACTTTTCGAAAAATTATTGGGAAGTTGACTTGTACACAAGAATGTGACGAGAGCGCTGTGAGAGAGTTCCAGACGGCAAAAGACGAAAAGGAAAAAGCAGGTGGAGATGCAAAAGCTTCATCCGTGGACTTTACTTGTACAGTATGTTACCTGATCGCAGCAACGCTCTTCCTTATCCCAGTCTCGGTTGATAAAGAAAATCCTTATTCGTTTGCAATCTGCCTTGGCGCCTTTTTGTGTTACGAGCTAATGGTTGGATTGTACATGCCCTGTGAAGGGGTTATACGCTCAATATACATGCCCAATGAATCTATTTGTTCATTGATGACAATGCTACGTGTAATTGTCAATGTGGCAGTTGCGCTGGGTGTCGTTTCAACAAATTACGTGCCATTTACCAGCGCATTTTTGGCACTTTCTGTCATGTTGATGGTTGCTGCCGCACTTCAACTATCATTGATGCCGCGGAATGAATTGCTCAAAAAAATGTTACTTGTGCCGTTCAAATCTCCCCCGAAAGATAAATTCAAAACTGCATAGATTTAGCAGAACATCTGACCAAAAGTTTTTGTTTCGTTATTTTATTTATTCTAATATTAGTGTAACCTAATAAACGGCCCTAACAAGGCAATAT
>JAAMXU010007149.1:0-14848 GCA_019693545.1 Chaetoceros muelleri | reverse complement strand
TCTTTCATGAGAGGTCCTACTGTAATTATGCGAGCTAGCGAGCAGCCGTCCCGCCTTGTATTTTAATAATATAATATATAATATAATGTATACTTGAATTTCCTAAAGTAGCTACCGGTAGTAGGAAGGAGCACATCATCCTACAAACTTTCCAAGTTCTGATGGTCAGAATACCAATTTCTTGCAGCTGGCCCATCAATATCATCATCATTATCATGTTGTGTTGTGCCAGACAAGTCTCCATTGATAGAAAAGGGACTAGCCGATGGATAAGAGGAAATCCCGTCATCCTTTGATCCTACAAAGGACAAACCAGACGACCCCATGGATACTGAAAGTGCATGTCCATAGCTTCCTGCCATACGGCCTTGAAGCACATTCTCATCAAGACTCATGCAAGATTCACCACCACTGTCATCACCATTACCTCCTACATCATGGTCATTGGATATCTCCACTTTTTTGGACATGATTTGTAGACGATATCTCATAGTCTCATCATTGCACCCTTCATCATTCATCACAATGTCAATAGTTTCTTTCTTTTCAACAGTCTCATCATCAAAAGAATCTTCGTCGTTTTGTATAATGGATATTCTTGATAAAAAACATGGTTCATGGGCAGAAGAAAAGAACAACAATCTAACCACGTCTCGAATGGTTGCTGCATTATTCACACGGCGATAATTGTGTACTTTGTGAACCATAAAAATGAAGAAATTAAAAAAGCCTTGCAGAGGAAGCAGAAGGAGAGTCACCAAAAGCAACCCTTCCGACGTTCTTTGTGATGCACCCATTTCATCTGCAATAACATGCATAAAAGGAGGAGATACGCAAATCAAGAACGCGGCAACGTAAAATAATGCCTGCATCAGAACCACTTTAGTTTTGTTCACAATTTCTGAAACCTTTAGCGCGTTGAGCACACTATTCATTATGCCCTGGCATAATACGTTTTCAGTTCGTTTCACCTTGTGCAGCACCAAACTCAATGATATCACTATCGTCAAAAATCCAAAAGATGAATATACAGCCATTGCAGCCAGTAGCGAATTGGATGCATCAAAACCTCGGATGCATTCAACGGCGTTTTCCTGCCCGCAATGTGATGGATACCTCGATGGCGAACACCAAGAAGCCTGAGGCAGACTGTTTCATATTTGCGGATTGTACATTTCAGTGAATAGGAAAATTACGGCTGGTAGAAGACCTGCTACCATCGGTATTATATGCAATAACGGCTCCACACGTTTTTTAATATTTTGTTCCTGCATTGCAAAGGCTATCGCACAGGCATAGTAGACACACAACATTGCATTGTAGGTATACATGCACAACATACCAAAAGATTGAAAGAATCCCTGGGCATTGCAAGTGTACTCATTGCCTAGTCGAGTACTGGTCCAGCGATATTCAAAGTCTTCTTCCTTTAGCATATAAGAGGGCATGGGCAAGGTGGATAAAGCAATCGATACGCTGCTTAATATGTCCGCTAAGCTCATACCGAACATGATTCTGTGATAAATACTCGATAGTCCCGTTTGGGATCTCAATATGATATAAATAATGAGAGCTGAAGAAATAGCCGAGAGGCTTCCACTGAATATTGGAGCTGCCTGGATGATGGTCGTTTCCCATTGATTGTTTGATTGGTCCATGTTTTATCCTTTTGTATGTTGTATATTCATGCAATAATACTTAATAGCTGGGTGCTACTGGGATCTGGGATCTACCGGTAGCTAGCTAGAGTATGTTTCATCAACAAAAATAAGGTCCAGGAGTGGTCCAGGGTACAGCCAGTGCAGTGAGCAAAGCTGTAGCTGAACCGATATGTTGAAGTTCCGAATGCTTTCAGGTTGATTGTTGGTTAATATATCTTATAATTTTTACTCTAAAGACCTTAGTTATCCTATCCTTTGATATATCCCTTTATTCACTAGAAGATAACCTTTTATCGGTAAGTACAGTCAGATTTGTTGAGTTTATCAGACCCAATGACTTGTTTAGTTCTCCAGCCTTGATTATGTCTTCGTTTGCTCGTTTACAATGTTCCTCCGAGCTGGCGAAGGCCCTCGGACCGTCTCTGACAGCTACAGACCAAGTTGGCTGTAGGTGGGCAGAGCCGACAGATATTGTGTGGTTTTAAGAGGGTAATGCAAGGGATCTATGATCCGACCTCCTTCACTATGTGAACCTACCACGGGAGGGTCCATGTTTGAGATTTATCTCCATAGGACAACAGGCAAAGATAGTTCTGTAGATACATTGTAAAGACAATGTTAGAGGGCCTGAACTGATCACTCGGGCCGCCCAGTATGATTGTGGACGTTGGTAGGCCACAGGCCCGTGTTATCACGAGTCACCACTGGGAATAGCCATTCGAATTTAGAGCACCATTCCCTCACCCACAACCCCGTGTGACCTATATAGCCAAAAAATGCAAGCTCCTGTAGATACAAACCCTGCTGAACTCCGTTTCATGGAGTATCTCTGTAACATCCTGTGTTTCACTGATCGCCAGATCCAGTTGCTACAAGGCGATGGCTACATTCTAGCCGAGGACTTGGCCTATTGGAGCTACCAGGAGATTAACACGTGGGTATCTCACAAGGAGAAGCTTAGAGTCAATGCATGTGGATCACCCTATGGGGACATGAAAAGGAAGAGTCGCATTGCCCTAGCATGGTGGATGACTGAGAAGATTAGGATCCCGCAAGCTGTCAACCTGGATGAGTTTGATGACACAGCCCATTGTGCCGCCATTATTGAGTCGAAAGTTGAGTATGACTCCTCAAAAGGTGAATTATCGATTGATAAGACGGAACAGTTTAAATATGAGGACTGGCCTGAGTGGGAAAAGTCTGTTTACACCTACCTTTACTCCATCAAGAACAGTATTGGGACTCCGTTGGTGTATGTGATCAGAAAACCTGTTTTTATCCAATGCTGCCCCTCCCAGAACGTAGGAGTATTCCGTAACGACTCTCAGCAAGCTCTACTAACCCTCCTTCAATCCCTCATGACTGGGACGGATGCCGAGAATTGGATGTATGGCATCAATTGTTGAAAGTTGGCAATGGAGGCCCTTCAATCGCATAATGACGGTGATGCAGAGGCTGAGAAGTGTAAGCAAGCCACTAAATCCGATCTGCAATCCCTTTATTATCGCCACAAGGTCGCATTTTCGTTTGAGAAGTATATCAACCAAATGAAGAAGTGCTTCAACATCTTAGAAAAGTATCAAGTGCCCTATTATGAAGAAGATAAAGTAAAAGTCCTCCTGGGTAAGATCCAATCCAACTACGGTGAGGTCAAGACCCAAGTTAGTAGCATTTGCCGGGCGAACTATGCCGATACCTTTGTGATGGCCTCCACATATATGTCTAGGGAAATATCTAGGATTTTCCCATCGTCCAATGTAGCATCATCAAATTTCGGTAAAGGTAAGCAACGTAATTCAAATCGAAATGTGTCCTCACTTAATAACTGAAACAAGCAAAGGAGGAAAAGGTCGATTGTTGAGAAGAATAATGGTGTAGATATTAGCAATTTGACGAGATTTTATACGAAAGAGGAGTGGAAGAAACTGGATGGCAATATGAAGAAGAGGATCCTAGAGAATCTGGCAAGGAAGAAATTGAGGGAAGAGAAAAAGCAGCGTGAGGTATCCGTAGTTGGTGCCGGGAGTGTACAAAAGGTTCCTTTGGATGGGACGAGTGTTGTTACCAATTCAATTGATAAAGAAAGCAAAGATAGGATAGTAGCTGCAGTTATCCGGGATGTAATGGAATCCTCGGTAATGAATCAGGAGAGAAACGTTGGTCAGGTAGCCTCAAGGCTGACCCACGGCAGCCGCGTTGGAACTATTATCGGCAGTGTTACTGGTAGTATCCGCAGCCGTGGAAGCTCAGTTACTTTCGACCAGCATCCGTGACTACTAGCTACTAGCAGATGGCGGCGACGTCATGAGGCACAGGATTGTCTCAGGAGTGCGACGTACCTCGCGGCAGATGGAAGAACATTTGGCGAGTGGCAACATCGACGGGTATGACGTAACTTTGCTACCTACTGAGTTTGTAGCACTGAGGATAGCCACTGAACTTGTGCAAGCACTGATATTATAAGTTGAGGATGTTTGGTGTACCAATTGAAGGCCCGACTAATGTATATTGTGATAACAAATTGGTTGTAACAAATGCCTCAGTGCTGACCTCAGTATTGAATAAGAGGCACAATGCAATATGTTATCATAGGGTAAGGGAGGCACAAGTAGCTGGGATTATAAATTTCCTATTGATAAATATGAAGCACAACCTTGCGGATTTGTTGATCAAGATGATGCTGGCTAGTAACGTGAAGCATGATATCGTTGATTGCATATTTGCTAATAAATCAGTCATAATAGGAGATGGCGCGTAGGTTTCCAGCATGGGACGAACATGTTTAGGTACCTCCTGCACTACTGAAATCAGTAGCATTTAAAGCAGGTCAATCAGTTAGGTTAGGTTAGTTGTATAGTTCAATTGTTTAGATTCAAATGTCCATCTTCCGATTTAACATTTGCGGGGACTGAGCAAATATAGCTGTAGGTGAACCACGCACATGGTTAGCGCACCCTTTTATTGGTGGATATGTTGAAGTTCCGAATGCTTTTAGGTTGATTGTTGGTTAATATATCTTATAATTTTTATTATAAAAACCTTAATTATCCTATCCTTTGATATATCCCTTTATTCACTAGAAGATAACCTTTTATTGGTAAGTACAGTCAGATTTGTTGAGCAGGACGATTGTCCACTAAAATAGTAGTCAACTCAAGAACATACGGTACCACTCATATGTAGATCTTACGTGTTCGTGTAAAGGAGGATCCCGCTTTCTCTTGCTTCTTTCCTGTTCAATATCAGGTGTTACTTGTACTTCAGAAACATGGCCATAGTCCCCTGATACTAAGTCCATTTCCTCTTCAACATCGTAGCCATGAACTGCATTATCTAACTCATGCAAAAGCTCATCACATTTCTGATTGTTTTCCTTCACGATAGTTGAGTAGTGCTCTTTTAAATTATGTTCAAGATCCTTAATTGCATTCTCAATACCCTGTATATATAATTCTGTGCATCCTACACCACGTGAGCTAAGTTCATCAGACGTTACGGTACCAATTGATTTGCGTAGCTTCTCCAATTCATTCTGCAGTTCTCTTTGCTTGGCAAGAAGAGATGCATGAGGTGGAATACCTGTAAACATTGGTGTATCACTAGTGGCATCCCATGGGTAAGCAATCCGTGCTTTTTCCATGATTGTTTTGGGGATATCATTGAAGAAGGGAGAGTCGCAAAAATGTGAAGTTGCATGAAGATGCTCCTCCAAGTATTTATGGTGAAAACATATAGAGGCATACAGCTCTCGAGCAAGGGTTAATGATGCACATGATACATTTGAAGGCAAATGACCCACAAGAAATTTGTCCTACTCTTCCTTCTGGACTTGGTGATCAGCTGCACTACTATCTAGATTAGAATAGTCAAAGTATGGGCGGCATACTGAGTAATCTTCCTCCATAGGGTTCATCTTGTTCGTCATCCTTCCAACACTCTGGTCACCTGCATCACCATGTTTAAAATAACGTCCAAGCACACCTCCAAGTGACCATCCCATCCTTAACCAAATTGAAATGATAGGAGGCGCCACAGTGCAACCTGCCGCAACAACTGTTCCAACGCCTTTCCTTGCTGAATGGGTTCCAAGATCAGATGGCTCAACGCCCAATTGACGTAATTCTCTTGAGTGCTCAATTAGAAGTTGTGTGAAAACCTTTAGATACCGTGAGTATGATTTTTTCCCTTCAAAAAGGGGGTGGTTTCCTATGAATACTTCAGGGTACATGAAGCAAAACCTTGCAATAGCAAGAATGGGGCATAGCCAAGGCTTCTGAGGATTGGCATACACATGCCAAGGGCCTAGGAACTCCTCCGCTCCATCTTGCTGTGATTTTGATTTGGAACAAAACATAAATACCAGTGCATCATTCCTAAATGAAATGTGTGCTATCTTGACATCAACAACATTTTCTGCCCGTTTCATAAGATTCCAATCAAGGACAGTGAATGTATGTGCAAATATATGCTCAGGTTTCTTACTTTCAAACATTGCTTTACAACGAAATTCATACGCAGCAACTGTCATGTGTGACTTCCCTTCCAATATTTTTAGACCAAGAGTTTGTTTTGCAGCAAGATTAATCCTCTTGGATCCTTCAATGTATTGGCTAAAGCAATTTATCATTTCATCTGGCATCTTAACATTGGATTCTCTATATAAATGGCCAATTGCACTCCTGAAACCATCATATGTAGATGCCTCTAGATGCACAGCAACTCTTACTTGCCCATCAGAATCAGTGGCATCAATTGGCACAACAGTCTCATTTGATGCATCTAAATAATCCTGCTCCTCATGAAGCATTGAAGAATCATCTAGCTTCTTCTTGAATTCCATTGCAAGAGATTTATCAACATGCACTATTTTTTGTTTAGTGTCAAAAACCTCTGCAATAATAATCCATGATAATGATAAAATGCAATAGTATAAATAAAGACAACTATTGGCCTGGGTAGCCGAAGGTGCTCTCTTCATTCACTCTCTTGCAAAATTGTGTGTGGGAGAGAACACCTTCTATTCTTTATTTTATCCTCATTACTGTTTTACACTCATGGAACTATCAACATCAGCACATCCAGGTGCACAAGGTTAGATCACTTCAAGCTGGGTACATTCTACATACGCCATACAGCATACGATTCTAACACTCCTCTTGATCTGACTCTTGTGATGATCATCCCAGTCAATTAACCTCTGGTCAATCTTCCATACAATCTCCAGAAGACTCAGCTACTAAGAGCCTTTGTCAATAGATCAGCGAAGTTGTTCTCAGTTGCTATTTTGATTGGATGGACGATTCCTGCTGCTGCCGAATTTCCAGTTTTGTGATAAGCAATTGCTACATGTTTCTTTTTCAGTAGACTATCCGAAATCGTACAATTCTGTACAACTCCCTTGTTGTCGCCACATATTAATGATGCATGCAACACTTTCACCCCCAAGCAACGTAGCATATACCTTATGGAAGTTACCTCCTCTACTGCAGTTCTCATGGCACAGAATTCTGCACCATATGTACTTGTCTCAATTGCTCCTTGTCTCTTGCTCATGAAGAATACGGGGGTCCTGCCTACCAAGATCAACAAACCTGTGATCGACCTTCTTGTTAACTTATCATGGGTATGATTAGAATCTACAAAAGCTGTGATCTCAAGTTCATTGATCAGTGAGTCTGGCAGGTTACAATCAATCTCCTCTGCAGCATCAGGGTAAAATTCACTGAATTCCTTAGTGAAATCTATACTAAATGCATCCATTCCTCCAACCAGTATTGGATCTCTTGAATCAACAATCAGTCTTCAGTTGTTGTATTTTTTCAAGTATCCAAACACTCTGAGTGCACAATCAAGATGACCCTTGCGTGGGCATGCACTGAAACGAGAGAGGGATGTGGCTGCAAAAGCTACATCGATTCTCCCTAGACACGCTATCCAATTAAGCATTCCTATAAGCAGCATCTGATACTTCCTGTGATCTTTATCATTCAAAGGACTACTAGTATCGAGCTCTGGATGATCTCCATCAACCATTGGGCTATCTTTCTTCGTTAGGTCACCAAAAATCACCTCAATACAATTGATAGCTTCCTTTAGGTATTTTTTGCATCCAATACAACACCGTCCGTGCTTATCTTTCTTATAATCATTTCAAAGATAATAATCAGGTGGTCCCTTGGAAGAGTCCTTCACTAAATATATAGATTCAATTTCTTTCATGACCTTCTCTGGATTCCTTGAAGTTATCATGAAATCATCTACATGCATGCAGATATATTTGTACATTTTTCCCTTCTTGTTGTAATGAATCCATACATCATTATCAAAGTGAGTTTGTTTGAAACCAAAAGACCAAAACGTGTCTGCAACATGGGCATGAAATCTTTCTGATGAGCTCCGAAGTCCATACAATGCTTTCTTAGTAATGATGATTACCATTCCTTCATATTCTCCAAACTCAGCTCCGGCTTTAGTCACAAATACTTTCTACCAATATCCCCACATAATTGCTGCAACTTTGCTTTGTGCGCAATCACATGCTACTGAATGAAGTGTAGAAAGAGGAGAGAAACACAATGCTGGGCAACATCATTCAAAGAAAGCAGGCTGTCGATTGCATGTAATTCCTGGCTGGAAGGAGGATGAGATGACATGAGAGAGGTTACTAAAAGAAATTGTGTGAAGACGAATTGAAAAATAATAATAATGAGGGGAGGGAGAGAGGTTTTATCCGTTAGGATACTGCAATTTTTTTGTTGGCCGTTGGAGCACTGTACGTATGGTAGATTATCTGCTGTAGGGTGTTCACGGAGTCGTGCTGTATTCCATGCTACTAGAGGGGTAGGTCGGAAAGGCTAAATTAACAAGAAACAGTTTTCTTGCAGTAATTGAATCCTTAATAACATTTGAAGTAAAGCAGTCTTGTTAATTCCAAAATGACTACTGTAAACAATAGGAAATATACTGAAGATATTAAAATACTACAATGTCGAATATACTCCTGGAAACCAACGAGTATTGAAGGAAGATCTTACTTTTTGGCGAGATTTTTGTGGGAAAGTGGTATTTTTGGGCTGGATGCTCCATTAGAGGGTGGCGCGCCAGAGGGTTTTTGGACGGAGTCCAATTACGTCTGACAGAACGGGTCTCATGAGAAAATCCTTGGGATTAACCTTGGATTGAGCACTAACTAACAAAGGGGTAGAAAAGATTCCTAACTTAAAAGAACTTCAATCGAAAGTAGTTTATTTATTAGAATTAAAATTTAGAAAACAATAGTGGGATGTTCGAGTGAAAATTCGTTATCGCTCGGTGTATTTTACACGGTGGCCTTCGTAGCTAAAAACACTCTACGTCACCCAGAGCTACCTGAGTTCGTTATTCTATCAAGGCCGTTTATTGATGGGTAGCGATCGCTATCCATCAGCCGTTGGGACTTTCATCCTCGCGCAATATTCAGTATCTTCACACTCCCTCTCGGGCGCAGATAGAATGACTACCATCCCATCACCTCCTTTTGGAGCTTTCTCAGAATATGTACATTGACTGGTTTTGTCAAATAATCCGCTAATTGACCTTTCGTATCAATTGGGTTAATCGTGATCTCACCTCGAGTCACATAATTAGAAAGTGATGTAGTTTAACATTTAAGTGTTTTGTTCTCGGTCTGTATTTATGGATCTTAGCTATTTCTAATGCTCCACTGTTATCTTTGAAAACCTTACAATGCATTTTCGCATTGGCCCCCGATATCAGGAATCCCATCGTTTTCATTTCTTTTAGCAATTGCATAATCGGAATTGCCTCCCGCAATGCATAGGATAGACCTGTGTATTCGCTCTCAGTACTACAAAGTGCTATTTCTGTTTTTTCGACTATTGGAATCCATGGAATTGGATATCGAGTCTTTTCGACTTCGTCCTCATCATCTTCAATGAGTGTTGCTTCAGCTATCGCTGATTTTGTGTTATTCGTTCCTGTGTCTAAATCGAACTTTGTACATCAGTAGGCCATGAAGTATTTGAATCCTGGAGCCAACCTGAAAGTAAAACAATTGTTGAACTTGTCGATTGGTACCATCCTCGTATTCTTTACTTCATTCCATCGCAGTTGACACACACTCACGTCATTTTCGCATACGAGACCTCTCGATGAGTTCCCTTTCTTCATTACTTGGGCGACGTGCTGGGGACTCATCAATAGCTGTTTAGTGTTCGGCACATAATACAATCTAGGGATGTCGAACTGGTGAACTTGTCCAGTGTCGTCCTCCCAATGCCATCGGATCATGCCTCTTTTCAGCCCTGTCACCTTCGAACCGCCGAAGCTGGTTATCGTTCTGTTTGTGTTTTCGACTTTCCCTATAAAGTCTAATGGATCAGGAGATATGCATTTCGAGCACCGGTTGTCTATCCCAATGGAGTGTGAGTCTGTGTCGAATCTCACTTGCCGCTCGGCATTGACTCCATCAGCTGATTGACTCGCAACCACGGACATTGCCAAAAATGACATCATGATTCGTCCTTTTAGTGCCGATCGCTTTATTCTAATCGTTGAATGTTTCAACCTTTGAATTCGCGCGTATTCGCGCATTTCTCTGCCATCGGAGGATTTTGTGAGCCATTCTGCTGCCTGCATAATTTTACTACCAGCAGAGTACGCCACTTTTGATACGGAGGTTATCATCGCATCGCCCCATCGGCCTCTTTTGGCTTTTGGAATATAACGATTCAAGTCATTACTACTACTACTGATAAGCAAATACAGTTAAACAAAGGTCACTACAAAGCCAAGCTTTAAATAGTACTTTATTGTACGTAGTAATCCTTCTTGTCTCGCTCGATTGAGCATACCTACTGCCAACTCGAACCAACTGTAATGTCAGTTCCCATCAGTCCTGGGCTTCTTTGCCTCAGGATCTTCTTCGCCAGTAATTTTGGCCTCCTCGACTACAAGCTTCTTCTGCTCGTTAGCCCTCTTTCTTTCGAGTTTCGCCCTTCTTTTGGCATGTTTCTTCTCTTGTTCATCCCTCCTCTTTGCCTTGTTGGTAAAGTAATGGGGATCCGAGAACCTATAAGCTGGGTCGCCAGAAGAGAGGGACCTCTCTGAGTCATAATAATAATCATCTGTATCCCTCCAAAACTCGCCAGAGTAGTCCTTTTTGTACTTTTTCGGTGTCTCATCCTCTTTTGGCTCTTCGTCCTGAGCTTCATTCACCTCCTCAGGAGGCTCATTGATAATGGTGGCCTCCACGTTAAGGGATTCTTTCTTGCCATCCTTGGACCTGTTTTTCTTTTCCCTTTCGGCTTGAATTGCCTTCCATTTGCAATCCTCGGGCTTATGTGCCCTCCAGAAACCCGGATCGCACTGCCCTCCATTCTTCATGCTACACCAGTAGAAAGTCTTCTCTCCATTTCTGGATTTCCTGGTGATCTTTGCTTTCACGGATGGTCCACCCTTCGGTGGAATCGATGTCCAGTTGCCTCCTTTTGGAGTATTTCTGGATGGGTCGATCTCCTTGATTCCACTCGGAGTCCCTCCTTGCTGCTTGTTCTTGCTTCGATCCTTCCTCGGGATCCTTCCATTGGTACTGGTCTCCAGTGCCAAGAGTCTATCGTTGACAGACCCTTTTCCTGGATTCCATTCATCCTTCTGCACCATGAGACGGAATTTATTCACAGCGTACTTCATGATCTGATTGTACGAGTAACTCATTTCTCCTGTTTCGTGCTCGTCCTTGATCTTCATCAAGAACGCATGGAAGACTTGATCGGTGCATAAATCATATGCCTGAAGCAAGTGATACTCAATGTTATCGTATGTCTGGCCAAATGCGGCCAACCCTTGGATCTGTTTGATCACATAAGCAATGAATTTCGCAATGTCTTGGCCAAAATCGGCAATCTTGCTACTCATGTTCGTGATGTTGTTTCGCAACATTTGAACAGATGTTGGTGTCTGGGGCCTTGCGATTTTGGTAATGATCTTGAGAAGAACATTACCTGAGGGCTGCCCGTTCACCTTGATCTTTTGCTGATACTCGAGAGTCATGAATTTGTTCTTCCCGATCAAAGAAAGACATCCCATCAGTAACTTGTGCAACATCATGAAATTCTGAGCTTTCTTCATTCCATATTGCAGAGTTACAGTATCACTTGCGATCACTTGATCGATGGATACACATCCGTACTGAGAAGTCAAATCGTACTTCTCAGTAACGTTGTTCTCCATCACCGTGATCATGCACAAGCCATGATTCGGATTGGTCCATCCGTGCTTGTTTGCGCGGTTGTGGACTTCCATCATGAACTGCATTAGGCCAGAACTCTCCATGACATTGAACGGCTTGTTCTTGTTGAATGGCTCCGTGGCGGAGTTATAGATCTTGACGTCCGTTGCCTTGCTGAAATCTAGGGGTGCATTTGGATTCACTTGCCCTGGGCAGAGAGCGTAAACCTGCTGAGCAGGAGCTCTTTGATTTGCCTTGGCCGGATTCCTCTGTTTGGCAACTTGGAATCTTGGAGCTGGCTCTTCTGCTGCTGTGGGAGCGTTTGGGTTTTCTGCTTCTACCGCGGCTGCCGCAGGATCTTGACCTTGATCTTCTTCTTGGGGATCTCGGTCATTTGACCTGTGACTTTCGTCGTCATCATCTGGTTCTGTTCTAGTAGCGGACCGATTTGCTTTTGCGTTTCTCGCCATTTTGTTCGGCTGTACTCTCAATTGAGTCTGATGTTAACTAGTGCAGAGGAAGCGTGAGGAAATCCTTGGGATTAACCTTGGATTGAGCGAACTTAAAGGAACTTCAATCAAAAGTAGTTTATTTGTTATAATAAAAATTTAGAAAACAATAGTTGGATGTTTGAGTGAAAATTCGTTATCGCTAGGTGTATTTTACACGGGGGCCTTTGTAGCTAAAAACACTCTACGTCACCCAGAGCTGCCTGAGTTCGTTATTCTATCAAGGCCTCAATGCCCCTAATTTATAACTTGACTGATATCGATACCAGTTCATCCTCAATGTGATCAAAAGCAGTCATACTCCTTATAGTCTTGATCACAAGTGGATGGCTACTAGAGCAATGATTCTTAAGTAATACAGCCAGTGCCTCGCTAAAGTGTGTCATTGCCTCAAGTCGATTGCCTTTCTCAAGCTGCAAACAAGCAATATATCCTAATGTTTCAGCTCCATCTAGACCCAATGATGATTTACATGTTTTCCTTATTTCCAAGGCCCTTTGGTGGTATTTGATGGCCGCTGAAACGTTATCTTGATCGGAATAACAAACCAATCCGAGTTCATCCAAAATATCAGCAACTCTGACATGTTCTTCTAATCCAATAGTTTTGATGACCTTATCACGCATGTCCTTGAACAAAGTCTTCGCTCTATCACATTCACCTCTCTTGCAGTAAATATGAGCTATACATTTAGCACTTTGAAGTACTAATGGGTGCGATACGGATAGAGCCGAAGATCTCATGGTATGGGCATTCTTGTGCCACAGTATTGCGTCATCGTATTTTGATTGAGCCTCTAGTACTTTTGCAACCTGCTCAGTAGCGCTTGCCCTTAACAATAGGCCCTCACTATGTTCGAAACCATTTCCCTTTGAGATCTCCAAGGCAGAGGTGGCTTCACTCATATTGGGACAATACTGTAAAGCACTGTGTGGTGATGGTGGTTTGTGTTTTTTTGTGTTTTTACCACTTTTTCTACAGGTGGTTTAGATACATAGTGTAGTTTGCTCACTCAACAAGGCAGAGCACAGACCAACTTTAGAAGCAAGATGCTTTTTTTATGTTGCACAGTATAGTACGACGTACCGTATGAAAAAAATTAGTACTCCTAAAAATTTAACGTCAGAAAATAGAAGTAAGTAGTAGTGTAGTATTACATCTTACGTCAGTACTAAGTAGTCACTTCTAGCAAGCTCAGCTACGTGTAGAGACTGATAGAGTAGCAAGCTACCATAGAAGTCAGAAGGCCAAACAATGTCACATGACATATCAAAAGCCTTGTCTTAGTAGTAAATTAATGTCTATGGAGTTCTGTTGACATGTCATAGAGCAAAAAAGACATATTTAATGTCTCTTTGCCATGTCAATTTAGCAGAATATTGTCCACAGCCCTTAAATAAAACGTCTTCCGTTGGTAGTGTGGACACGACACACAGACACACACACACACACACATAAGCCAGCCAAACGGTTGGCCATGCGCAAACACTTTCAAACTAGACATTTGGCTGACATGATTGTGATCACTGAAGAAGGTGAGCTCCCACAATGTCCTCATTGTGGCTTCTTTGGTGACTCAGTTGGAACAGAGCGCCATCTTAGGTCACAGGATTGCCAGAGAAATACCGAAAGGCGTAGGAGGTATTTCAACCTGTTGCACCAAGATGAGATAGTAGGGCAGGCCACTTTTGAAGTTAATGGTACCCCCATTACCAAAGTGGCTCAGTTCAAGTATCTTGGTCGATTGTTGGATGAATCTGACAATGATGACCATGCTGCCAATCGCCAGCTCCAACGGGCTCGTGAGAAGTGGAATCGCATTGGGAAAGTACTCTCTAGCCAAGGTGTCAATGCCAAGGTTATGGGATACTTTTACAAGGCGATTGTTCAGGCTGTGCTTCTGTATGGCTCTGAATCATGGACATTGACTGAGGGTACCTTGAAGAAATTGTGCAGCTTTCATTCCAGAGTGGCCAGATATCTCACTGGCAGACATATCAGGCCCAATTCAGATGGTTCTTGGACTTGCCCAAGCACCGCTGATGTGTTGGAAGAAGCAGGCCTCTGCACCATTGATGAGTACATTAATAGGCGCAGAGTGATAGTGTCCCAGTTTGTCCAGCAGAGACCTATCTATCAACAATGCATCAGGTCAAGAGCCTTGTCTACCAATGTGAACAAGGTCATGTGGTGGAGATTGTAATTAGGATATGTAGCATTTAAAATAAGGAGACTGCCAAAAGCCCCTCTAGGGGGGCGTGTCCAAAACGGACTGAGGCAACTACACACACACACACACCGTCGCGCCAAGAATTTAATGAGGTATACCGAGCTAAAGCCGGTAATAAATAAGTATGGGCGGTAGCGGTAAATGCCATTTTATTCGTTATTATAAAAACACTATGGAACTTCTAGCAAGTACTTGTCAAGAGCAAAAGGTGAAAAATTAT
>JAAMXU010007148.1:0-15206 GCA_019693545.1 Chaetoceros muelleri | reverse complement strand
AGGCCCATACACTACGAGGCAGTATCCATCGTCAGGAATGTGAGCAGCCATGGCACCGAACCCAGTGTTTCCTGCAAATGGAAACCCAGAAAGTCCTCCGAGGTTAAAGTTGTTGCCATAGACTCCGTTGAAGTCGTCCTCAAGCTGACGTGCAAGTTCATCGCAGCAGAGGGAAGTGGCAAGGAGAGTATTGGCACCAGAGTAGCCCTTACCAGCTAATATATCTACAGTTTTGGTGACAAGTTCTTGGTTATTGATGGCTCCAGGGAATCTCTCTTGCACGATCATGTCGAAATCTGCATTGGCCTTGGGGCCTTTGGCAAAGATATCTTTGACCTTGTCTGCAACATCTTGCTTATCTCCAGGGACGATGTTCAAGGAAGAAAGAGACCG
Source organism: Chaetoceros muelleri (assembly GCA_019693545.1). Taxonomy (NCBI): domain Eukaryota; phylum Bacillariophyta; class Thalassiosirophyceae; order Chaetocerotales; family Chaetocerotaceae; genus Chaetoceros; species Chaetoceros muelleri. Next base: position 14,813 of record JAAMXU010007148.1, on the reverse strand, counting down.
AGTGGCGACTCTAGCTGGAGCAAAAGCAGATGCCGAGGCAAGAGAACCAAGTAGGAGAATAGCAGAGTGTAGTTTCATTGCGTTCGAGAACTTCTTTGGACTTTTTGTGGAGAGGAGTTGATTCTGATGATATTGTTCGTTGAATATAACATTCAAACAAAAAACACACACACAAAATGTTGTTTGTTCTTTTGATGATGTCATTTGTGACGTGGTGATGACGTATTATTCTGAGGTTGTGGTCTTATAGGCTTTCGAAATTGTTGCTACAAGCAATAGAAGGAGGCCAATATTATTGTTAGTCACACCACGGTGTACCTGTGTGCGTTAAAATAACAGCCTCTTTAAGGCCCGTTCTGTGAAGCGTAATTTCGGATGTAAATATGTACTCATGGATGGAATTTACGGTGGATTATCCACCGTAGCACATCAACTAGTACATGCCTATGTAGAAAAGCAGTAGAAAGTCAGATACAACACTCTGTATGAACAAATACACATGGAAAAAGAAATAATTTTAAAGTGAAAAAATAAAATAAAATAAAATAGAATAAAATAAAAGATACAATCATAATTTACCATTTCATACATGTCATTGCATCTACATTACCAGTATGAACAATACTATGCATCCAACATTTGTTGCACTTGTTTGTTGATTATTTACAATGGACCCAGTGAATAGCTCTCCATAGTCGTAGGATTGGTGGTTTGTTTTCTCGATCGTCAACAACATATACATTGAATCCACTTGTAAAATCCGTTTGTTTGTACTTATTCATTGTCAAATGTTTGTATGATAATGATTGAGTAAAGTTTTGAATAAAATCTTTTTTATTCATCTGTTTCATCCCCTCATGGATTGGCCCTTGCCGCTAGATCAAATCCATTCTAGTCAACAGCACCACCAACAGCCAGCAAGCAACCCCCAGCATCGTCTAAACTATTTCTGATGAGTAGCAGTTGTGGCAGATTGGTGATGCAACATTTACTTCAATTACATGCATTACTATATGAAATATTTTCCAAAGGTAAATTGTTGGTTTGTCTTACAAGTTTTTGATTTTTTCAGGTCGTTATTTTGTGAGGGTGGTATCAGGTCTAACGGATGAGATGTCAGATGTCCATCATGTACAGCAAGCGCTACGGACTTTCCCATCATACGGCAGAATTTCCGCCGTAAATTCCTGATAAAATGGCATACCAAGAGTTTCCGTACAAGCACTCGTGCATTCTACGATACCGACATGTTTCACATTTTTGCTAAATACGGCGGAAGATCCGCCGTGCCCCTACGTATGAACCTGGTACAATCCACCGTAAATTCCATAAATGTAAATGTAAAACGGCTAAAAATAAACGTTATATGCAGGTAATTACTGTAACTTTTGTTACATTCACAGACGAAGCGTACAAAACTACCTTGTAAAAAATGTATACATAACCGCTCGACAAATACATTAATGCACATCTGCAGAAGTGAAATCAGAGGTCTATGGTTGATGAGTGAGACGGTAAAATAATAAAACAAATTACCGGTACTCCTATTGAATATTAATCATTATCATTATTAATCATTATCATTATCGGTGTTACTCTCAAGCACCTTACAAAGTTTTTCTTCAGATTTTGATACTGAATCTATTCTTATTTTCTGGCTCTTCTTTGTTCAATTGTGTTTTCAGGCATTTGTTCGTATTTATAATATATGGTATGTCTTTACTCATACCACTTTTAGGGTTAGTTCGTTTGATAGTACAGGTACTGTCTTTGTACCGCGTTAGGGTTAGTTGGATAGTTCCTGAGCAAAATTACAAATTACTATGATGCCGAGCGAAATTACTCTTAGTTTATTACCTCTGAAAATGTCACATTTTTGCATAATAAATCATGTAATTTCGATGTAAATGTAAAAAAAGAGAGGTAATGGCTATTTTTGATGGTTTTACATTTACATTTACATTTACATACGAAATTACACTTCACAGAATGGCCCTAATTAAAATACGTACTTACGGTTTTTCCAACAATTCATGTAACTTGTGAAAGCCTAATTACTGTACTAATGTCACCATTACTAAAATGTTTTGAAGGCAGCAGGAGAAAAACATGTCTAAGTCTGGACAGCTTTGATCTCTTTTGATCAGCTATTTGGTGGTATGTTTTTCTTTTTCAACTTTATTTCAAATGCTGTTTGTACAAGTGGCACTTTGGAAAGCAGGACATTACTTCTCTCTTTTCATCATCAAAGAATTGACTATTAGTTGATTGTCAAATTTTATGTAAGTTTCAACTTGTCTCTTCATGAACATGCATTAGCATGCTCAATGTTCCCTATCCCTCCCCAGCAATCTCTATTATCTTGCTGTTGCATTTCCTTTCAAATTGTTAAGAGATACTTCATGCATTGTTATTCTATGTCCTGTTTCCTTCCTGTCATCTTCCACCTGCTGCTGTCATTATTCCCCACTTGGTCATATTTTTCTGCTTTGTGTGTTATTTATTAGCACATTTACATGCTGTTCTATTTTACATGTGGTTGTTCTATTTCAAATTCAATGTTTAGTTTAAAGAAGCTGGATCTCCTGCTGCCATGCCCATATGTATTATAATTTTTGTCTATTGCAGTATCTGTGGAATATCCTGACCTTATCGATTTGCTGATACGTTCCCATACAACTTTCTTTGTGAATATTACTTGTCCTTGTGATACTCTTTTGAAATCCTTTGCCAGTTCTTGCAGCCACCAACACCAGACTCATACTCCTGCCAAAGGGTGAAGAGTACTTATCTTCTTGCTGCCTTGCTAAGTTTTTTCAGCATAAGTGATAATCCAAGTGGTCAATTTTTTGCCTGATACCCTTGCTTCTAGAGTTGCCCTCTTACTAATTGATTGAGATCCAGTGTTTCCATGTTTTCTTTTCACAATATTCTCATGATAAAATACATCCTTTTCAAAGAATTCTCTTGAATTCTTATTCAAGCTTTTTGGATCATTGCTACACTCCACATAGTTGATTGGCAGATACGAGCTGCCAATGACATCTTCTCCTCTTCTAATAAATAATTCAAGGTAGACCCCAAGTGTGCAAGATGCACACAGCAATGCAGTGAATTCATGGAAGCCAGCATACTAATCTGCATTGGAACATCACTCTCTTCACACAAGTTTGTGGGCCACCTCATCCTAATGTTCAATTCAAATGGGCATTGTTCACTTTGTAACAGGTAGCTACAGAAAGTGTGACATGTGTCATGAATTCTTCCAATTATTTGGAGCTGGGATTTGGCAATGGGCACAAATCAATATCATTTCCTCTCATCTTCAAGGGTATTCATTATTTGGGAGGTTTTGTGTGTATTCATCTAATGTTATAGTTCTGTAGGCTTTGGTGCTGGAACACCAAGGTTGTATTATTCTTTTCTTTCTACTGCTTTGATCAGATTGTTTGGATTTGGTCAGATTCCCTGTTTGGGTAAGAGCATCCCATGGTTGTTGACTAGTATGAGGCATGAAGTACTATGATATTGATTTCTTCTGATATTCCAATCACCATCAGCACTCACTCTCTTCACACAAGTTTGTGGGCCACCTCATCCTAATGTTCAATTCAAATGGGCATTGTTCACTTTGTAACAGGTAGCTACAGAAAGTGTGACATGTGTCATGAATTCTTCCAATTATTTGGAGCTGGGATTTGGCAATGGGCACAAATCAATATCATTTCCTCTCATCTTCAAGGGTATTCATTATTTGGGAGGTTTTGTGTGTATTCATCTAATGTTATAGTTCTGTAGGCTTTGGTGCTGGAACACCAAGGTTGTATTATTCTTTCCTTTCTACTGCTTTGATCAGACTGTTTGGATTTGGTCAGATTCCCTGTTTGGGTAAGAGCATCCCATGGTTGTTGACTAGTATGAGGCATGAAGTACTATGATATTGATTTCTTCTGATATTCCAATCACCATCAGCAGGATCACCAGGATCATTGTTGCCATATAATTGTGCTGAATGAGGTATGAAGACAATGGAGTGTGGATGCAAAAGCTGCATCCCCCCTCCAGACATGCAACATGCAGTGCAACTTGAAGTGGTAGGAGTTGCATGAGTATTGTGCCAAGCAAGGACAAGTGCCATGAAAAAAGTATGGTACTTGAATATGATCATACATAAAACATATGAGTATGCAATATAGCTGGGTCAAGGGAAAATGAGAATGCAACTTTGGTTGTATTCCATAGGTACAGTACAAGTGCATTGTTGGTTTATTATTCCCTCTCTATCTCATCATCCCCAAAAAGGAATTCACTATCTAATACTAAAATAATCGTTAATATTTCCTTCCTGTACTAGAGCTGTTATTGTGGGTATTGCTCAATCTTGATCTATCCCCTGTGATGAAAGTTGTATCATGAACATCATCATGCTCTAGTAGTATCAACTGCATTTTGCATAATTGATCTACATGTTATAGTTTTTATCATATTTTAAGTTGTTCATTTTAGTTTTTTCCAATTTTTTAAACTTCCTTCCTATGAAGGTGTTACTGTGGACTTTTGGATGATCATCTTGATCCATCCCCCAGTTGATGATAGATGCAGCATCATGAATTACATCACACTCTATTCTCAACCACAACATGTATATTGCATAGAGTATTGATCTACATTACAATGTAGTAGTTTAATCATGTTGCAAGTTCATCATTTTAGTTTACTTTTCTGGTACGCTATATATCTCTTCTCCTCCACCTCTACAGGATTCAACAAAGACAAAGAAATCATATGAAGAATTGATACGTGAAAAGTGAACATAATTGAATCATGTCGGTAAAAAATGAGGATTCTATGGATAAATGGTTGAAAGTGTCTGGTAAGTGATTCTTCAATAGTAAAGATATGGACACAGTACCCCTATTGTAACCTCCAATTTGCCCAGTTAATCATCAAGTACGGCATCATGTTTCATACCCCCACTCACTCAAAAGAGAAATTTCAAATTTTCAAATCAAGTACATAGTATTATTTATTACTTCTTGCAGTTTTCAATTTTCTTCTTAGACTGCTGGGAACCATAGGCTTGTGACGTATGTATCATTTGGTCCACACTTGGAGAACTGCATCATTTTGTATTCTGCAGATTTCTTAATGGAAGTCATGTGGTGGATATACCCTGTTCAATTTTTGAATCATGGAAAAACTTGAGTGAATAATTTAATGACAATTCCTTTTTTCCATAGTATTAACAATGTATAAAACACACTACAACCGTAAATGATAAGGCATAATGTTCATGAATACAGATAATAAACAAAATGTTAGTATATTAAATCAATTGCTCCTAACAAACTTCTTCAGGATCCAAGGTACGCGGGATTTTTTACTAACATTTACATCCACTCCCCCTGTTAGCAGTGGAAGCATATCTTCCAGAGCATCCCCCCTGTAGTTCATGTAGTCAAATCTCATGGGAACGAAATAGTCGAGAGTGTTTGGACCAGTGTTGATCTGAATTCCTCCAAGAAGAGCAAGCCCTCTCTTGATGCCGAGTGATCCCTTCTTCACAATATCTCCCATAAGAGCATCTTGAGAATCATAAAGAGCATAGGGAAGCTCGATCATACGATCTTTGGCTTCTGCAAGACGCTTACCATGTGGAAGGATCAACTCCTGTACTGCGCCCTGCTGGAAATCACTAAACTCTTGAAGCTTCGTAGTTATGACGGCACCTCCATCGGTAATTCCCTTCACATAGTTGGAAGCAGCCACGGCACTTCCACAGCACGTGTCGATGAGAGCAATGCCAGAACGTTCGACCTTTCCTACTGTACCGTCAGCAGCAATTCCTACGTGAGGCCCATACACTACGAGGCAGTATCCATCGTCAGGAATGTGAGCAGCCATGGCACCGAAACCAGTGTTTCCTGCAAATGGAAATCCAGAAAGTCCTCCAAGGTTGAAGTTGTTGCCGTAGACTCCGTTGAAGTCGTCCTCAAGCTGACGTGCAAGTTCATCGCAGCAGAGGGAAGTGGCAAGGAGAGTATTGGCACCAGAGTAGCCCTTACCAGCTAATATATCTACAGTTTTCGTGACAAGTTCTTGGTTATTGATGGCTCCAGGGAATCTCTTCTGTACGATCTTATCAAACGCTTGGTCGAATTGTGGGCCATTTGCAAACAAATCTTTGACCTTGTCTGCAACATCTTGCTCGTCCCCAGGGACGATGTTCAAGGAAGAAAGGGAACGTGTCCTCGCGACTCTAGTTGGAGCAAAAGCAGATGCCGAAGCAAGAGAACCGAGTAGGAGAATAGCAGTCTGTAACTTCATGACAATTAACCCTCTACAGTAGAATTGGTGCGGTTTATGAGGTCTAACCTTAACTCCTGAGCGGGTTTCCTCTTTTTGTAAGTTGTCCTACTGTATTTTCTTTTTTTGGTAAAATTGCTGCGATTTTTCCTCACATGAAATCCTATTACGATTTACGTCAACATGTGTTAGTTTGTTGTTTGTGATTTCTCTTCTACAACGACTTTTACACTGTAAAATGATGTTGATATCTATGACGTGGTGATGACGTACCATGTAAATGCACAAGGTACTACTATAAAGATAACCTGAGATAAAAATCGTAGAGCGGAAAAATAAAAAATCAGGATTCAAATGGGAAAAAAGTGACGTCACTATTGCGAATCATAATGCCGACCAGTATCCACTTCGCATTTCATCGTCATCAATACGTCAGCAAAAACGGTCTCTACGGTGCAATTCTCACACATGTGTGTAAAAGGAAAATATATAAAATATATATTGCACCCATTTATCTCTACTGTATTACAAAAAATTACCATAATTTTCTGATATTCTCAAAAAGTAAGACATTAGAATAAAAATGAAACTACACTCTGCTATTCTCCTACTTGGTTCTCTTGCCTCGGCATCTGCTTTTGCTCCAGCTAGAGTCGCCACTCGGTCTCTTTCTTCCTTGAACATCGTCCCTGGAGATAAGCAAGATGTTGCAGACAAGGTCAAAGATATCTTTGCCAAAGGCCCCAAGGCCAATGCAGATTTCGACAAGATCGTGCAAGAGAGATTCCCTGGAGCCATCAATAACCAGGATCTTGTCACCAAAACTGTAGATATATTGTCTCGTAAGGGATACTCTGGTTCCAATACTCTCCTTGCCACTTCCCTCTGCTGCGACGAACTTGCACGTCAGCTTGAGGACGACTTCAACGGAGTCTACGGCAACAACTTCAACCTTGGAGGACTTTCTGGATTTCCATTTGCAGGAAACACTGGGTTCGGTGCCATGGCTGCTCACATACCAGACGATGGATACTGCCTCGTAGTGTATGGGCCTCACGTAGGAATTGCTGCTGATGGTACAGTAGGAAAGGTCGAACGTTCTGGCATTGCTCTCATCGACACGTGCTGTGGAAGTGCCGTGGCTGCTTCCAACTATTTGAAGGGAATTACCGATGGAGGTGCCGTCATAACTACGAAGCTTCAAGAGTTTAGTGATTTCCAGCAGGGCGCAGTACAGGAGTTGATCCTTCCACATGGTAAGCGTCTTGCAGAAGCCAAAGATCGTATGATCGAGCTTCCCTATGCTCTTTATGACTCTCAGGATATGCTCATGACAGATATTGTGAAGAAGGGCTCGCTCGGCATCAAGAGAGGGCTTGCTCTTCTTGGAGGAATTCAGATCAACACTGGTCCAAACACTCTCGACTATTTCGTTCCCATGAGATTTGACTACATGAACTATAGGGGAGATGTTGTGGAAGACATGGTCTCTGCCTTGAAAAAGTAACTGACCGTAATCTTGACACGTATTAACCATTGTATACATTATTGTCAGGAATGAAGTTGTTTTATCTTGTTCTTTTCTGGTAAGATTGCTTTGCTTCCGAATAGTTGTGTAGAATAGGAGATAACTGTGAGACGTTATCAGGTTGCAATTGAAATTTGCTTCACAAGATATATGTCTTGTAGCAAAAAATACGCTAATGAACTAAATTCACCTTACAGATAAGTCGGTTGCTTTGACAAAGATTGGCCTCTATCCACAACCTTTGTAGGCGTCGCCTAAATTAAATATATATACATAAAGTTTACCAAGTAATAAATTATGGATTCGGATCTTATATGGAATCAATCATTGAGTGGTACCATTGCGATACTCTAGAAAATGGCATCCACCTTGAAATGTAGGCTCATCTCCCTCCAGTCTGGTGCTGTCTAAAGCTGCAATCCTTTCCTCAAATATGTGAAAGGTTACCTCTTCTTTCTTTGACAACATGACCATGAAATCTTTATCATCTTCTTCCTGTGATAATGTGAAACCATAGAGGCATAGCATTTGAAATTCTACCAATCTTGGTTGTCTCTCGTCCGCCTGCTGTTTCATTTCTTGTCAATTAATGGCAGCAGTGTTGTTGATTGCAAGTTGCTTCTTTTGTGCAGGGGTAAGTGCAACACATCCTGGAGTTTTGTATGGGTTCATTTGTGCTCATGTCGTTTGATATCAGGCGTCAACATTGTGCTTCTTGTTGACAGGGTTGTTGTATGCTGGGTTAATTGGTGCTATTGTTTTATCTAGGTCATTAGTTAAAGGTTGATGGCAGATATGGACTTACAACAGGAGATTGTTTTGTAGATGCCTGAAGTTGAGAGGCATGAACAAGGCAGCATCAAGGGTTGCTGATAGAATGTTGTGGGTTAATGGTGGTGTAACTGGAAGAGGGGCACCATTTGATTGGAGAATTACTACTGAATGAAGTGTAGAAAAAGGAGAGAGACACTATGCTGGGCAACATCATTCAAAGAAAGCAGGCCATCAATTGCATGTAATTCCTGGATGGAAGGAGGATGAGATGACATGAGAAAGGATACTAAAAGAAATTGTGCAAAGACGAATTGAAAAATAATTATGAGGATGAGAGAGGAGAGGGAGAGAGTTTTTATCCGTGTTTTTTGTTGGCCGTTGGAGCACTGTAGATTATATGCTGTAGGGTGTTCAGGGAGTCGTGCTATATTCCATGCTAGGGGTAGGTCAAAAAGGCTAAATTAACAAGACATGGTTTTCTTGCAGTAATTGAATCCTTAATAACACTTGAAGTAAAGCAGTCTTGTTAATTCCAAAATGACTAAACAATAGGGAATATATTGAAGATATTAAATTACTACAATGTCAAATATACTCCTGGAAACCAATGAGTAGTGAAGGAAGATCTTACTTTTTGGCAAGATTTTTGTAGGAAAGTTGTATTTTTGGGCTGGATCCTCCATTAGAGGGTGGCACGCCAGAGGCTTTTTGGACGGAGTTCAACAACTCTTACTTCATGTACATTAGAATTATATGCTTCTAATTTTGGGAACCAAGTCACGTACACTCTAGCCTATGCTGAGTGAAGTGTCATCAACGCCAACGGTTCACCTCCTACGAAGGCCCATGAAGCATACTACAAGAGATAGATCTACTAACTTGCTAAGTGGGCAAAAGTCATGACTTACTAATATTTTACGATTTACAGTCGTCCTCCCCCCGTGTGTGTGGGGGGAACTTTGCTAGGAAATTAGGTGTGGGAGGGTGGGTCGATTTTTCTACTTTGTCGTTGAGATGTTCGATAGTTGAAAAGAGTGAGCATGGTTGTAACAAACCAACAATCCTCCTATTTCAAATTTTGAATTTGAATATTCCACGATCCTAAGGAAAAGGCCTCCCTGGGGGTCCAATCTTTCCCACATACTCACTCTCTTCACCTCTCTCTTAGATGACTACTACTACACTCTACTAGCCTACGCTGAGTGAAGTGTCATCAACGCCTACGGTTCACCTCCTACGAAGACCCATGAAGCATATTATGAGAGATAGATCTACTAACTTGCTAAGTGGGCAAAAGTCATGACTAACTAATATATGATTTACAGCTGTCCTCCCCCCGTCCGCCATGTCATAATACAACGGGGGGGACTTCCTGGGGGCTGTACATCATAATACTAGTGGATGAAAACGGGACTCACTAATTTGTTCTGTGGGCCATTGTCTGATATGTCCAGTTTTTGTAATTCTGCAGCAAATTATCTGTCCGGAATTGTGTAAAAAGACTCTGTCTTTATCATTTCGGACGAAACATTGGATGTAAAGCAATCTACTTGTTCTCTGATGTATCGCATAAAGGATTTACTCTTCCATCTTCCCAATCAGTTGTATGGTTGTGATGGGTACTCTCGCTAAATACATAGCCATTGCTCCTCCTGAGCAAAGTGAGTGACATCCAATCTCTGATAGTTTGAATCCCAATGTTTCCTGACCTATGGTTGCTGTGGCTGCTTGGATCTTAGTTCGGATTTGGGCTGATGTGATTGACAACAATTTACCAGATTTTGATTCATACAAGTTTACTGTGGAGGAGTCACCTGTGCCTGGGTAAGAACGGATTCTTTTTACTATAGCAGCCCAGCTCTTGACTGGGCAAAGATTGGGATTCCCTTTGTTTAGTGCTGTGTGCATACTGATTGTTTGGTACTTCTCCTTATTTTTCTGTGACTCAAAGGTGATGGAGAAAATATCTGAATTCTCCAATTGGGCATCTGAATGGTGAATGGTTTTGCGGGTTCTAAAGAAACGGATATTTCCAATGGATAATAATTTGGTTGATGCTGACTCATTTGGGCTCATGGTCCTGCTATATTTGCAGGATCGCATCGCAAAGCAAAAATGCTCCAATTATCAGTTGGGTTGATGCTATTGATAGCGGATCATTTGAGGCATCAGATAGTTCTTTGATTCTCTTGATCAACAAATAGGGAATTGCTTTCCGTCTCCTTTCAGCTGGATCTTCTGCTTTGAGGAAACATGCTATTTGTTTGCAAAGGAGATGAGAGACTTCATCATTTTCTGCTAAAGGCCATTCTCCAGGAAGGTCTGTGCCAATGAGCTGATGGTGTTCTATATTGTTCCCACCACCAATCCTGTAGTTCTGTTGACCTTTCCAGAATCTTGTCCCAGGCGAAGGTCCTGGGTGAAGAGTGAGATGATTTGGTTTTTGTGTCGTCTCCTCTCAAGTGACTCCAAGAAATGGCCGTCTCCAAGTCCAATTGATTTTAGGAAGGTTGTCCATTTTGACCATGTTGCATCTCCAAACTTTCTGCATCTTGAGGAAGCTGCTGTTGCTTAGGAAGACTTTGCAGCAGATTGTGAATAAAGAATTCGATTTCTTGCAGTAGGGCTGATATCTCTAAGTTTTCTGATACCTGTGTGGGAAAATTAGAAGTGAGGAAATGTGTTAGGTCATCATCCATTGATGATGGGTTACATGACAAATGGTCTGCTACTTGATTTGATTCGCCAGGAAGCCATTTGTTATAAAGTCGAAGTTCGCTCTCAATTGAGAGTTTGGCAATTTTACATGCTATCGCAAGCTTTGCCTGAAAAACTAGTTCAGATTCGCGGTCGCCTCTGAACCGAGATTTGTATATCCTGTTCATTGCTAACCCTAACCCTAACATTTTCCCATCTTTCCAGCCATATTCCTGTCAGTATAGCAACAAATTCAAGGATATTAATGTGCGTCCTATGCCTCAAATCTGATGATATGCTATATTGCCAGGCTCTTCCTCCAAATCATGATGTTGGGAGGTCTGATAGTCAATAAGTTCATGCTGACTCCTAGATGTAAATGATTTAGGATTAATTCCCAGAGTTTCAGATCTTTAATGGTTGATCTGTTTAATTTTACGGGCTTATAGTACTCCATTGAATATGTTGCATAGGAAATGTGGCTGAGGAAATGCCTGGCTATTGGAAGGACTGAAGTTGCATGGTTCAAATGACCAAAATGATCTCTAAATTCTTCTTCGTTGTTCGTCCGGAGGCCCTAATTATGTCCTGGATGCTGTGAAGCCACTGGGTATACTTTTCCATGGGTAGACTTATTAGCAGAGATTTTGTATTGATTATCCATCCCAATAGACACTTCTCTTCTTCTAGGCCTGCTTCTGATAGCAGTTTGTCCATACTGGGCATTGGATCTCTGGGCAGTGGCTCATTGGGGGCTAAAGGCCTTCCTATCAAGTCCATAGCTGGTAATACTCCATTACGTAGTCTCGATTCTGCTATTTCTGATGATAAAATTCCTACTGAACAGATATCATCAATGTAGACGTCTGCCTCCCCCCATTCTTCAATTGGTATATCTACTACCATGACGGTGTGAGCAGTGGGATACACTTTCTTAGTTCAATTGTTTCCTCCTCAATAACAATGTTTCTTGGGTCATTGTTGAAGTTTACTTTGTTCAGGGCATTGCAGGGTCCTTCTACTCTGAGTTTATTTACTTTATTAGCACTTCTTCCATTCATTTGATTTGAAACTAGTTTTCCAAAGAATAAAGTGCAGTCATTGCTGCAGCTGATTCGTCCCAGCCCATGAGGCAAAAACAACAACCCATCAGTACACCGGTACTGTGAGCCATCATTGATGCCTCCACAGGTCGTGTCCTGGAATACAGACATCTCATCCACCCAAATAGCCTCGTCCGAGACATATGGCTAAAAGCCATGAGCACCGAAATTGGTAGATTGGCGCAAGGAGTGCCAGGACAAACCAGTCAAGGCACAAACACCATCAAATTCATTGCTCCCTCCCATGTTCCCAAGGACAAATTTGTCACCTATGCACGAATCGTGTCCGACACCTGTCCCCAAAAAGAAGATCCCAGTCGCATCCGCATCACTGTCGGCGGAGGCAATCTCCTCCACTACTATGACCACGATACAGGCACTCCATTCATGGACCTAACCACAACCAAACTTTTTCTCAACAGTGTCATCAGCACCGACGACGCCCGTTTCATCATCCTTGACGTCAAAGATTTCTACCTCAATACGCCCATGCCAGAGTTTGAATACATGAAAATCCTCCTCCGCTTATTGTCGGAAGAGGTAATAACTCAGTACAAACTACGTGACTTGGCAGAAGGAGGTGAATATGCATACATGCAAATACAAAAAGGCATGTATGGACTAAAACAGGCCGTACACATAGCATGCAACCAGCTAGTAACTCACCTTGCAAAATACGCCTAGAACTCCCTACTGTACTACGCACGTGCAGTAGACTACACTATGCTAGTAGCCCTCAACGACATCAGCCATGAACAAAACAACCCCACTACACAAACACTACAAAAAGTAACATAACTACTAGATTATGCATCCACACATCCTGATGCGACCGTTAGATTCTACCACAGTGACATGGTACTATGGATCGATAGTGATGTCGCGCACCTAGTTGCATATGGCGCAAATAGCAGAGCAGGGGGGTTCTTCCATCTTGCTGATCTTCCCAAACACCCCATCCAAAATGTGAAACAGAACGGTGCAGTACACATCGAAAGCACCCTCATACGTCAAGTAATGGCAGCGGCATCTGAAGCCGAACTAGGAGCAGCTTTCATCAATGCACAAAAAGCTGTTCCCATCCAACAGGCCCTAATTGACATGGGACACCCCCAACCACCAACTCCCTTGAAAATGGATAACTCGACTGCATATGGAATCCTTACATCCCTCGTCCGACAGAAACATTTCAAAGCATTTGACATGAGATTCTACTGGCTCAAAGATCTCATCAAACAAAACTAATTCCAAGTCTACTGGAAACCAGGAACTGAAAATTGAGCCAACTACTTCACCAAAAAACATCCACCGGCCCATCACCGTGCCATGCGATTGCACTACCTCCACCACATCTCAACAAACAACAAATCCATGTGAGGGTGTGTTATTCCAATCCCAGCACAGTCCGCACCAATGGACAAAGTGCAGACAGCCCAGATTGAAATCTGTACCTTGGATCCGATCGCACGCCAAGGAAGCAGAAGTAGACAGAAAGTAGTACTCATAAATTATTCTAAGTAACTTTATTTGCCCCACTTTTGCCTTTAAGTAACATGCTGTTCAAAACAATCTTTTTCCCTACCACTTTAGAATACTAGTAAACTATATCTCCTACAACTGTGCCTTTGATAGAACCAACAATATTCCTTTTTTCTTTCTTCATTCCTTTTGTTAATGTAAAATTTTTGTTACTCATGCTCCCCTTCAATTCTCTGACTAATTCTGATCTCCTCTCCTCTTCATGATGCACTGCCCCTGCTGCTTCTATTTTGTTGAAAAGTTTTTTTTTCTTGCAGTTGAAGTGCATCTAAATGGTGCAATAGATCATCCATATCAATTCAAATATATAGCATAATGATTTGATTCTTGATATATGTTTTTATAATAGTATTACAGTTACATATGTTTCAAAAAGTGAGTCGAATTGTATCATTTTTTGTTTGTGTCGGTGGTTTCTCTCTCTCTTCTCTCCTTGTCGCTGATTTCTTCTCTCTCTTCTCTTTTTATAAAACATTGTTGTTTTCGAGAAAAACGGGCATGGGGGGTCTTGTAGAACTGGGGTACCTGGCATGATATTTTGGACGCTCTGCGAATATAAATGTAGGTAAAATATTAGATTTTTTTAGTGTCTATATTGTGGTAAAGGTAGTCACATAGTAAATATGCATTTAGGTTTTATGTAGCAATTCCATACCTATCTCCATATGACCTCTTTTGTAATAGAAAAAGTCGTGTATGGCAGAGAAAAAATAACATTTCAACAAGTTTTTTTCAATGGCTGAAAAAAGTCATGGATGGCAGAAAAAAACATTTAAACAACTCACGAATTTTTTCATTGGCCACAATGATCCATGAATGGTAGTAAAACTTACCATTTTAGATCATCAAAAAAGGTCGTGTATGGC